>SWKJ01000028.1:0-119825 GCA_019425465.1 Colletotrichum falcatum | reverse complement strand
AAGGAAGGCTATTAGTTAACTAACTACTTAGATAAAGAGTAAAATTAAGTAAGAAAGTAGTATATTTAAGCCTATAAAACCCTAGGCTAAAACCTAGGGGATTTTATATTATATATTATAAATATTAAAGGGAAAACCCTATAAAAGAAAATAAAAAAAACTTATATAATAAAAATAAACTACTAGGTAATAAAAAAAATATTATTTTAACCTTATAGTATTAGTATTCTTTTATTATATAATAAGAGAAGATATCTTTTTAGTACTAAAAACTATAGAAGCTAGCTAATTTATACTCTAGGATCTATATATAATATTATACTAAAGAGAACTATAGGATATAGGAGTAGCTAAGTTTTAATAGTAAGAAAACCCTAGTACTAGTATACCTAAGGGAGAACCCTTATATAAGAATAAATTAAAAACTAAGATTAGCTAATATATAATTTAAAGCTAGTATATCTATTATATCTATTAAGATAATAAAGATAAAAAATTAACTTAGTAATATTATATACTATATCCTAAATACTCTAATACTATTCTTATTTTTATTATATAATACTAATTAACTAAGAGTATACTTTAATAATATAAATAATATAATTATATAAAAAAATAAATTTTAAATCCTAGTTATCTAAAAATAAGAATATTTATTCTTTAATCTAAGTTATATAGAGTTAAGTATATTCTTTATAGAGAAATAACTAAGAAGGCTTTATAGACGTTTTAAATACCCTTATATAAACTACCTATACTAACTCTTAAAGAGTATAGAATATAATAATATAAATATTTCTATTCTAGAGAAGATTTAGAAGTTCTATTATTACTATTAATTATATAACCTAGCCCTAAGGTAATTTAAATTTTCCCTAAAAGATAAAAACTACTTTAATTATAAGATTATAGTAGATATTATATAATTAAGGGATAGGAATACCCTATATATTATTAATATAGAAACTAGCTTCTAAGGAGCTATATTTTTAAAGTTACTATTTATATAAGATACCTAGAATACCCTAATAAGATATTAGATTAATATATATATAGGTCTACTAGACTATATTATATATAACCTAGGGACTAACTTTATATTAGAGGAGTTTAAAAATAATATAAAAATTATAAGTATATTATATAAAGAAATACTAATAGAAGTATATTAGGTAATTAGTAAAATTAAAAGAGTATATATACCCCTCTAATATATATATAATATCCTCTATAAGGAATTAAGGTACTATATAGATAAAGAAATAATCCTCTAGATAATAATTAAAGCCCTAAATAATATAGCTAAACTATATAGTATTATACTAACCCTATTTATCTTTAGAACTTACCTAAGGATTAATAAAGATATACCTCTATTATATAATATTATATAATATATATAGGCTATCTAGAAAGCTATAAAGATACTATAAGGTATTTAGGTAGAGGTTAAAATTAATTATATAATAAATATAAGGAATAGCTTAAACCTCTAGTAGGTTTTATCTTTACTTATAGGGAGTAAAGTCTTTATATAGAGAGAGAATAAAAGATAGATAGGACTATATAAAATAGATAATATTAAAGGCTATACTATTACTATATAAATAGTAAATAGTTTAACCTAGTTCTATATAATATATATTAAACCTTATTTCTAAGAAGAGAAACCTAAAGAGTAGGATTCTAAAGTTATATAACTAACCTAAGAATAGCTAAGGAGAAGGAGAAGACTAAGAAAAGGGATAAAAACTACTATATAAAGGTTAAATAAAATAGTTATAGTATACCTCTCCTAGAAAGAGAAAGACTACTATAAACTAGCCCTAAAGCTAAAATAAAATAATATTATTATAACCTTTAGATTACTATATAAAGAATTAAATAAGCTAAAGATTAAGAATCTTATTAGCTAAGGTATATTTAAAGTTATATAATATAAGGAGTTAAAATATAGTTACTTATAAATTTACTTTATATAAATAATATAGGAGTTAAAAGGGTTACTAAATAAGGTGTATAAGAAATCTAGACTTATAGTATAAAGCTATAAAGACTAAGAAAAGAAATTTCTTTTTATATAAGTACCTATAACCTAAAGAATAAGCTAGAGGCTCTTAATCTATATTAAACCTACTCTTATATAAAACTTTAAATACTAATATAAACTAAGGGATATTACCTAGGTATATACTTAGTTAACTAATTATTTAATAAGGATAATTATTATATAACTCTTAAAGGAACTCTAAGAGAAATATCTAGAAGGTATACTTTTATATATTCTATAACCCCTATATAGACTAGTAGAATTAGGACTTTACTAGTATAAAATATACTTAGAATATTATAAGGTAGATTTAAGAATACTAAAGTCTATATATAACCCCTACCTCCTATATACTAACTCTAATAAGGATATATTTTATATAATAGTAATATAAATAGATAATATATTAATATTTATAATACTAATATTCTCTAAAAAGGAGAAAAAAAAATTAGTAAAAAAAGGTTTTTATATAAAGCTAAAGACTATCCTCTCTCTAACTTAAGAGATTAACTTTAATAGTAAAAAGATTTATATAAATAGTAATAGTATTTAGTTTATATAAAAAGGCTAAATTAGTTAACTTAAGCTTATTAATTTAAATATATATAATACTAAATAATAATTTATTTTATAAAGAGCTAAAGTAGTATATATAGTATTAATCTACTAACTAAAAGTATTATATAATATTACTATAGTAGCTTAAACTATAGACCTAGGATAAAAAGATATTAATATATTAAATATATAGATCTAATAGTAGATTAACTATCTAAAAAGAGGACTATACTATATACCTTTAAACCTCTAATATATAAAGATATATATCTTTATAGATAAGTTATTTATAAATAATATAAACCTATCTTTATAACTTAGTTTTATTATTATACTTACTAAAGAGATAGCTTATATAATAATAGACTTTAAAATTAAGGGGAATATTATCTACTAAAGCTTAATAAAGTATAAAAGAGTTATATAAAGTATACTAGTAAGTAAGCTATATAGAATAACTATAGGTTTTAATAGTAGGATTTCTCTAAGTATAACCCTTAATAGGATACTTTATATACTTTAATAGCTAAATATTTTAGTAATTATATACTTAGATTTAAAATCTCTCTATAAATATTTTATATAACTAAAAATAACTAATAAAAAAAGACTTATAATTAATATTATAAGCCTATATAAGTTATATAAAAAGAAAGAGATATTAAAGGTAAAATAAATTAATAAAAAAATAACTTAACTAATATACTTATAAAGAAAATACTTAACTTAGTATTAAAATACCTAGTATTATATAATACTTTAAAGATATATATAGAAGTATATATTAAAAAAGTAAAAAAGAAAATTAATTAATAGTTAAAGGGCTATCTTTTAGGCTTACCCCTATATAATAGACTAAGACTACCTAATCTCTAAAAATAGTAAGAAGGTATTATATAATAAAACTAAAGCTATAAGAAAAAGTAAACCTATATATAACTACGTCTAAGGAACCTAACTAACTACCTATATATCCCTAGAATATATTAATATACTATAATTATATAAAACTAAAAGAAATTAAATCCTCTTAATAGTACCTTTAATTAACTAAGGGTTATAAAAAAAACTAAGAAAAAAACTAGAAGTTCTAATATTCTTTTTAAGATAACTACTAGGCGTATAAGGGTTATAACCCTTAGAAACTAAAGGTTTCTAATAGTTAAATAAACTATTATTATTTAAATTAAAACTATTATTATTACTAGAGAAGATATTATCTTTAACACTAGTATAGTTATAGTAAGTACTATATAACTACTAAATATACTTAGTATAAGTACTATTTTAATATCTATAGAGGTAATAATACTTAGTAAATTAAGGAGTAATATTATTATTAGTATACTTAGTAGTACATATATAAATATAATAACTATATAACTAAATAAATATAGTATAAAAGTAACCTTTATAATAAAAAAGCTTAATAATAAAAACTAAAACTATTTTATTAGCTAAGAGATAAATTTAGATATTATATAAAGGGAGATTAATAATATAATATTTATTATCCTAAAAAAAGAGTTAATATATAGACTAAAAAATAAAAAAGAGATATATATATATTAATAGTAAAGAATAATAGGAAGTTTTAATTAAACGTAGAGCTAGTAGGGATATTAAGGAAGTATATACTACCCTCTCTATTTAGAATACTAATATTACCTAAAGGGGTAGTATTTTATCTAGCTAAAATAAGAGACATTATAAAGATTATATAAACTACTAAACTAAGAATATTAATAAAAGAAAAAAAGAAACATAAGGGTAGATATATATAAATCTAAGCTAAGAAAAATTAAGTTAAGAAGTAAAAAGAAAGATAACCTTAAAAAAGACCTCTATTATATAGAGAAAGTAAAGAAGTAAAAGGATAATTCATACTATATTATATAAAGGGTTAAGTAAAAAATTAAGTATAAGGAAGAAAAGGAAAAAGAGAAAAAAGAAAAAAGAAAAGTAAACCCTTAAATAAGAAAAAAAAGTCTATTATATAGCCGCCTAACTAGGTAAAAGGTAAAGTTAAAGAGGGAAGAAGCTTATATATATATATAACCTTAAAGTATATCTACTAAAATATTAATAACTACTATAAGGAAGAAAGAAACTATATAATAATAAAAATAAATAGAAGGGGATATATTAGAGTTTTTTATTTTATTAATATTTATAGGTATAAAGTAATTAATTATATAAATTAATAGTATTACTATTAAGGTATAGGTAAAGTTATTTTAAGAATAATTAGAGTTACTTAATTAAGTAATATAAGGGATTATATAGTTATAAAAGAAAAGTTATAAGTATTAAAATATAAATATTATATAACTATATAATATTTACTTTAGAATTATAGTTAATATATAAAAGGTTATAGAATAGATATCTAGACCTTAGTTATAGGTAAGGGCTTAAACACTAGTTAAACCTAACTATAATTTAGGTACTAGAATAGAAGGGTATATCTATTTATATAACCTATAATCCAGTAGTTAGGAAAGATAGTTATAAGCAATATATTATACCTCACCCTATACTTTGTTTACCCTGGTTACGATTGTACCTGGACTCTCATGGACAGGAGAGAGTCCATTCAACAGTTTATATATTTCGTTAGGGTTCGCTCGGGTTGACTTGTTACCCCATGTTTGTGTGTAATGGCGTGCCGCCGTCTACGCATCCGCAGCACGCCTTTGTCCAGCGGCGGCCGCCTGTCTTTCTTCGAACCCAAGCCCCCCTTTGCGACCGAGGATGACCCAAATCCAGATCGAAAGCACGAGGCAGCATGCCAACAGCCAAGTCAGCTCCACGGTAATCAACACTCCTCTCCAAGGAACGTTCTTGCCGTAATACCAGCAGGCCATCCCGACGAGGAATTCGAGGATGGAGACGTCCAACAAGAACAATGGCGACCAAGCCACCGCGAGATCCAGCCGGGTTGCTTGCTCGGCGCCCTCAAAAGTGAAGAGCAGCATCGTTGCCATGACTGCGGACACGACGGCCGTGATGGCCGAGCTGCAGAGGAGACCCTCGCCGACCTGAATAGCTCCGGAGCCGCCGTGGAACTCGGGAAAGGTCAGAGCGGCGACGGCCAAACCGCTGACAAGGGCGGCCAGGATGACAAAGGTGCTGTAAAACCGCAGCAGACGTCGGAAAACCAAAAACGCCCTGATGCCGAGCTGCTTGTTCCACCACAGCCGCCTCACCTCTAGCTTTTGTTTTAGTGCTGGATAAGGCATTTTTTCCGTCGGGAGCGCAACGTCGACTCTGTCCTCGACGGGGAAACGAGGCAGGGATGCAGGGTACGCGAAAGGCACGGCGAACAAGCTCGGAGCCGCGGGTGGTTGAGCCGAGGGAAAGGGGCACAAGTAGTCGTTGGCGAGATGGGCAGACATTGAGCATGAAGGAAGGTTTGCCCATCTTCGATAGCGCGCGCCCGGAGGAACACCTCGAGGATATCAGGTCAAACGTGTTGGACGGGGCGGGAGGGGGAGGTGCAGATCAGCCCCTCCGCTTGGCCCGGCAAGGGGATTGTCGCAGGGATTGTTTTGTTGATGTGACGAATCCTGCATTCGAGAGCCTGGCTTAGCCGCCGTGAGGCCAGCGCTAACTGGAATTGCCCATGGTTGGTTGGCTGCGATGCATACCTAGAGACCTTGTAGACGAAGGAATCTTCCCAACGAGAAGAACAGTAACCATGCCCAAGAAGGGTGGGTGGTGGCTGTATCGATCAACACTGCCTTTGAAGCGCTGTAGATGATACACACATACATACATATATACCATTCTACAAGGATGATTACAACTTGCTGACTGGAGAGCAGACGAGGGTTACTCCCGTCTTCCACCGCCCTCGGCTCGGACAGAATGCTGCACCGACTCGTCGAACCCGACGCTCGGGTTTGGTCTCCAAGGGTTTTCTCGCCCTGTTCCCCACACGACAGAGGAACTCCCTGGACCCCTGGACAACCCAAACGGCTTGACTTCTCGGCCTAGTCGGAGGACATATGGGGGGGCGCGGCTCCATCAGGAAACCTATTCGCTTCCCCGACATGACATGAGGATACCTACATCAGAGAAGCGGTCCTTTTGTCAGCTGCGGTCATGCGGCGGCGGCGGCGGCGGCGGCGGTGGTAAAGACGGCGGCAAAAGACGGCCGTCTTGACGAGCTACACGGTTTGATCTCACAGTAAAAGTCAACGGCACAGCACTCGCGGCTAGAAACATGTTTCTTCTGCCCAGCGTGCGCGCTCGGCTTCGCGAACCGATCACGATCTTTAAACATTCTTGCCGCCGTGAGCCCCCCCCCCCCGGTACTCATTCCGCTCCTTCAAACGGCTCGTGCACCCAAAACGGGAGATTCACTCTGGGGTAGCAGCTGACGAAACAAAAAGTCAATTCTCGGAGGGGTCGATGGCAAGACACGCGAAGCGCAATGGTCGTTGGGGATGTGCGGCGTCCTGCGGCCGACTGGAGGGCGGCATTGCCAGCGGCTCGAGTGCGAGAGCCACGCGGGATGGACAAACGTCTACAAAGCGGCGCCAACGCTGTCAAATGTTTTGGGCAGGACTGTGCTCAAAAAAAAAGGGGACGCATCCCTCATGGTTTTTGTATCAACCGCATCCCTGGAGCCCAAGGCACCGAGGCGGCACGATCCCACGCACAACCGGCGCAGATGGTGAAGCGGAATTGGGGGGTCATGTATCTGTATTGCTGCATGGTGCACATCCCGGCGTGGTGTACAATTCGACGACAAAAGAATCCGGTCTAGTAGGTATCATTCTCGCTCGCGCCCGATTGCCCGTGTGTCCAGCACGCGTGTATATATACGAAGGTGGAAAACAATGTCATACCCGTGTTACTCGTCGCCCGTATCCTCGCAAAGCAGACCGCCACGCTCTCTCTCTCTCACTCACTCTCTCTCTCTCTCTCTCTCTCTCTCTCTCGTTCTCAAACCCAAAGACTCCAGAGCTCACCACAAGGCCGCGAGGACGGCAAGGATGCCCCCCCACAGGAGCGGCCGCGCCGGCGAGAGGGAGCCGGCGAGGTTCCCCTCGCCCTTCTGGCCGGCCTCGAAGCCGCGCTCCTCCCCGCCGAGGTACAGGGCCCCGAGGTCCGTCAGGCCGCCGTCGCCGTCCAGGAGAGAGACGGAGTCGCCCGTCCACGCGTTGGCCTCGTCCTCGCGGAAGGCGCCGAACCACGCGTACGCCTCGACGTAGTCGAGGCCGTCGAGGTACGCCAGGCTCTCGTTCATCATGGCGAGCGTCGCGCCGGCGCTCTGCTTGGGCAGCGCCATCTCCGTGATCCAGAACCGCAGGCCGGGCGGGGCGTTGTCGTCGTCGCCTTCGCCGCCGCCGCCGTAAAACGCCCGCAGCGCGCCGAGGTGGTCCTTGAGCCCCGCCGCGTCGCCGTACCAGTGCACGGCGACGAAGTCGGCCGGGCAGCCCGCGTCTCGGTCGATGGCGTGGCACGACTCGTTGAACTTGCGGAGCCACTCGATCCCCTGCGGCGAGCCCGTGACGACGGGGTGGCTGATGTTCCAGCGGCGCGTCCCGTCGCCGCCGTCGCGGAGCGGGGCGAGGTGCTCGAGGTAGGCCTTGGCGGCGTCCTCCGGGTCGATGCTGCTGCCGCCGGACGACGTGGTGCCGTCGGGCTCGTTGAAGGTCAGCAGGTGCGTCGACGACCCGGGCAGCTGGCCGAGGCGGGACGCCAGGCCCGGGTCCTCGGCGTCCTTGACGCCGTGCACGAGGGGCACGAAGGCGACGGAGCCGTTGAGCCCCTGGGCCGGCCACGTCGACCAGGTGTAGTACCAGCTGACGAGCGACCTCTCCGAGGTGAGCAGCCGGCTGTCGGCCGCGTGGTCGTCGCCGTGGTACGCCAGCCCGCGCTTCGACGGCGCCTCGGACTGCGCGAGGGCCGTCGCGGGGTGCAGGGCGGAAACCGCCAGCGAGGCCAGCAGGATGCCGTTCGTCCGTCTCATGTTATTTAGTTTTTTTTTTCTTCTCGCCGCGGCCAGCCAACTGGGACGGTTCCTCTTCCCCTTTGCTCGGAAACGTGAGAGTGGGCGGCTGCGCGTATAGGGTGATCCTTGTGTGATTATGTTGTTTTGCGCCGTTGGGAACTGGTTCGGATGCGACCGCCGGGAGGTATCGTGTCCGTCTCTGCAGATATTATAGATGACAACCTTTTCTTCCCTCCAGAACTTGTGAAAAGTGGTACAGAAGACACATTGTTGAAAAAGCCCGCGTCCATCATGATCCCAATCAAGCATGGCCGTAAGCTGACGGGGTCTCTGCCCATCTCGGCCATTGACCTCATTCCGTGCCATCGCGCCCTTGGCGGATGACGTCACAGCCATTTTGCCCTTTTTTTTTTTTATCTTTTGGGCGCTTAAGTCCTTGGTTGGCGATGCGCCGGCCAAGGAACAAACCCATGCAAGCCACACCGCAACAGCCATCATCTTGGACATGGGCGCCGGCACCGAGGCGGGGAGCCCGGCCTGACTCGTCATTGTCCTCGGGCTATTTCCAACATGTGTCTTGCTGGGAGTGGTGCCCGCCTTGTTCGTCGCCTTGCGAGCCGGAGTCCAGACTCCTCAGCCACATTTTGTAGCCATGTTCAGCAGCAGGCCAACGGAGGCGTCAAGGCCATCCAAGGACGCGATTCACATGTCTTTGATCCGTCTTCTCCACTATATCCAAAGTGAGCCACGGCTGGCCGGTGGATTGCGAGGTTGCCGAGACACTGATGGACGGCCGGCGAAGAGCATCATCGCCCTCGAGCCATTGATACGATGCCGGCTTTCAAAACGCAACAAGGTGGCAAATGATCAAACATGAAAATCGGAGTTTTCAGAAAATCTAATCCGTGCTAAAAGCAACCGCAGGGTCGTCTGCGCCGAAGCGTTGACCTGGAGTTGAACTACGGTTTCTCCATATCTCTGCTAGAGTCACTTACGAGATGCACCAACTTTTATGATATGTTTGACCAGACTTTCCAAGCCAAGGTCTCCAGGCGCGCATCTCACCGACAACTCTCGACAATTGTCCCCTGGCCGATGCTACACATTCATGTTTCAACACCATGCAAACCACCCGGTAACACAGAGCAACTACTGGATCGGACTGAACATCATCTCAGTGAGGCTCACGTCGAATCGTAAGCGTAGAAGATGTTCATTGGCCTGTTCACCCGCAGCGTGGGAACCGGACGTCGCCTTCTTGCGCCTCTGACTTTTGGGCACAGATGGTCAAGTTGGCGCGACGGCGAATTTGGACGTCGCAGGCAGAATCCAGTAGACGCTTGGGACAAGAGATGAAATCAATAGTGACCTTTGTGAGGCCTAGAAAATGGAACTGTGATGGCTATAGAGTTAACGTCTAGAAGACAACCCCTCGAGGAACGTTGAGCCAAAGCAGCAGCGTAGGGCTACAGACTTGAAAATGCCACATCTTGTTGCTTTCTCGGAGCTTGCCAATATTCACATGATCAATTTATACATCCATGCTGTTACGAAGGGACGTTGTCATATTGTAAGAGCTTGCCGGAACTGAACCAGTGACTCTTTGTCGTTGGGTTGCATCAAACAGCTAGCAGTTGCATCAGGTATGATAATGACAAGCATAATGACCTACTCGATTAGATACTCTCCTCAAATTAACTCGGTCCGGGACTCAATGGGGTGCTATCCAGCGTGGAGCCTACAAACATGATGTGTGATATGTATTGGGCCACGTCAGTCAGTTGACGGAGCATCGAGGTGACTTGAATGTGAGTTTCACTTGATTAAATTTGTCTTGCGACATTGCCAATAGGCAGGTATAAGAATAGGGTTTGGACGGAAAATAGCTCAGGGGAAAACGGACGACAAGAACTGGAACGCAAACGAATACACATTCTCAGCCGAACAGGACACTGGGCAGTAATATCTGCACAATACTGGCCGCTTCCAAGACTCGGAATACCAACATCCTGCTCATCCGTAGGCCATGGGCTACGGCTTACAAGACTTGGAACTTCAGCTCCCATTATAAAGGTGACCAGCTGCGGGGATTGAATGCGGTAGGTAAGACTGGCATTATCGAAGCGGCGTAGACTCGTACGTTCGGCAACCCCCAATGGTCTCGACTTCATGCCACGGGGCTTCTCGATTCTCCATCGGGCAGACATTTCAGCAGCACAAACAGGGCCTTGCGTCTTGCAGCGCGGTCTGCGCGCGCGAGATAACCATGGCCCGCGGCCGTACAAATCCACGTCCCGAGTTATCGCCGGAGCTGGCTGCCACGAAAGCCCGACGGACCGAGACACCCTGCCGTTCTCACCACGCTCACGCATCGAACCGGGGTGTTTTCAGGAGACGGAACAGGGCGTGCTGCGGCCTCGAGGCCCGGGCGGGCTCAATCACTACAGCACACACTGCGGATGGAAGCAATTTCAGACAGGCAGCATCACTTCCGCTGACGTCGCAAGAATTCCCGGATTGAGAGTGACGCTGTGCAAAACACCCCCCCGAATGCCCAAAACAGCCCACCTGGTTTCTTTTTCTCCTGCGAGATTCCACCTTGTGTGAGACGTCTGTTGCAGAGACTCGTGGACGACGACGACGCCACGCTTGCCCCCGCGGCCCTGTCCGAAAGCCTAGAGAGCGGCGGACTAGTGGTCTCGGGCAGGAGAGGGCTTTCGAAGGGATCGAATCAAAGACATGCGTCATTGCGAGCGGTGTAATTTCAGCCGTCCGGCTTCTGGTTTTCTGCTTCACGTTGACGAGTCGGAACAGGGCGCCCTTGTTCTGCTCCCCCCCACGAGGGATATCTGATCGACAGAGATCGACCAGAGACGGGAAGCGAGGGCATTGGGCATGCTTCCGCCCGAATTGCCACTCGAGATGCAAGTGAGGAACAAGAAAGCGTTGAACAGGCCCGTCACTCGGGGCGTCGCCGCAGCGCATCTCAGATTGCCCCGCCGGCCCGAACGTGAATTTCTCCGACGGACATGGACATGTTCCGGGGTGACGTCAGACGGCGCAGGCCTCCTGACCCCGGAGACTGCCACGTTCTAAGCGATGTTGGGGTCGAGGGTACCCGGCATAGTGCCGAAAGGCGAGAAAGAGAGAGAGAGAAGTGGAAGGGCAATATCAAAGACCTCTTAAGCTTGCATCGCTGCATGAATTCGCATCACCAGACTGGCCCGGCTTTGAGCGGCGGGCTCTCCTCGCTCGGAAACAAAAAAGAAACAGACACGTTCCTGCGTTGATGCGGACGGGGGAGGGGGGGGGGCAGACTCGCGGAGAGAGCACAGTCGGCGTCCGTCGACTCTTTTGCGTCGACTCGCGGCAGCGCCTTTTTAGGGTTAATTTGAGGGACGGAGCAGCGTCCGCCTGAGCCTCCGTGCCATCCTGCGATGTTGCAGCCCTCCCCATCCCTATGTTTTATCGCGAGCCCGCGGGGCCAAGCTTTTTGTCGGCGATGGGGGGGGGGGGGGGAAGGGGGGGTTTCTTTGGGGGCGCCCTCGTGTTTTACATATATGAAAACCGTCCCCGGGAACATGGAGAAACGAGCCGGGATCGGGTTTCCTGAGCGAGAATTGGCTTCAAGTAAATGGTCCGCCGCGATGTGGTGTCGGCGGAGGAGATGAAGGAAGAGCCTCGCCGAGGGGGCCGCGAAGCTTTTCTAGTCTGCCCCTTTTATTTCCCGTTGTTGCAGAGAGAGAAAGAGAGAGAGAGAGAGAGGATCTACAAAGCGAAAACGCCTTGGTTGATGTGTCTCGGAGGGGATCGGCCGGGCGCTGGAGGACCTGCAGACGAGCTCTCCCCGGCTTATGCACACACACACACACGCACACACAGAGGGGGGGCAGCAAGCTTTTTGGTGTGGGCTCTGGATGGATTATGTATATGTAGATTCCAAAGACAAATAGATTGGCTGGCTCGAGCTTCTCGTAACTCGGTTTCTGGAACGGAGGCGGCTTTCCCCTTCCCCTTGGGGGCCCACGCCAATCTGTCAATTATCAACTCTCAGCCTTCTCTGCGGTCCCGAAGGCCTCTGCCCTCTCACCCGCGTCACAGAGAGGGAGGAAAGGGAGGGAGAGATGGAGGCCAAGACAGCCCTGCTCCCCCGATCTGGTCCCCCGCAGCTCTCTTCGTTCGGAACCGAGCACCCTACGGATGCCATAGATAGCACGGCAGACGGGGGGGGGCACAGGCGATGCGGATACCGGGGCTTGACTCAGGTCCTCCTTGGAGAGACGGTCTCGCGGGATTTTTGACGGGGGAAGATGGCTTCGGGGGGGACGGGTGCCCTCTCCGTCGCCAAGAAAATAGATCAGGCCCACCGTCCCGGACCGATCTCTCCAGGCAAATGGGTTGCTCTGAAACGCGAGCCCTTTCCACGAGACGGAAGGCTACCGAGGGACGAGGGGACAACTGTGAGACATTGGCAGCACCACCCCCTTTCCCTTGGGCCGCGGACGACGGCTCTGCTCCCCAGCGAGAGAGCCGTGGCATGCATGCCCGGCACAGCACTCTCTCGCTGCGTCGCATGGGATGGCACGGTGGCGGTTGCGTTGGCTGCTCGTGTCGTATTGCCGGCCCTGAACTAATTGCATGCAAAGGCCGTTTAGTACACGTGCTCGCCTCCCCCCCGGACCTTTTCTTTTTTGTTTCATTTGGCAAGCGGGATACAATACCACACTACGGATAGTCAATACGGATAGTCAATACGGATAGTCAATACGGATAGTCAATACGGATAGTCAATACGGATAGTCACTGCGGATAGTCAATACGGGATAGCTTCCGATGGGTGGCTCGCTCCCGGCCGGGCCGCACACACTAGCATCCACGGCCCATCTAGTACGTGTGTCCAAGTCGCCCGTCCGTGGAAGTGCCACGCCCGGAGCGAGTCGGCCGCTGGCAATGACGACGGCACTTTGGTTGTGTTTCCCTCTCTTCCGCCCCGCCCCCTTCACCCCTGCCTCCCCTTTCTTGCTACGTATACTCCGTACTCCGTATCTTTTCTGCCCATCCGCCGCGGCAGCAATGAGACCCTCGGGGTGCGCCCCTCTGGAACGGACAGCCAACGGTGGTGGATCAGGGACACCAAGTCAGTCAGTCGGGACAGGTCAAGTCAGGTCAAGTCAAGTCAGGGGAGGGGGGCGGCGGCGGGAACGTGTGTCGCACCACGCCGTTTTCGGGAGTCTTGGCGGCGATTCTGAAACGGAGAAACACTCATCGAGGGGATGGAAAACCTGTCTGCGTGGCCGCGTCTCTCTCTCCGTCTCGTCGAGTGGCCCTCCGTCTCTCTGCCCGTCTGTCTCAACCTGACCGGTGCTTGTTCCTTTTGCTGTAGCATTCCGAATCTTTGGTTGCGGGGGTCCTCGGACCTCCCATTTGCTGCTCTCCTCGTGGTGTACGGCCAAACTCCCTTGGCCCCAGAGAAATGCCATTCTCTACCCAGCACACGCCATCCACCACACCACACCACACCACACCACTCCATCAAGCATCTTCCCACCCCCCCTCCCCCCTTGGCAATGGTAAACTCCAAAGGCAAACAATCCCAAGTCCCCGGCCGGGGTGCTGGACCGCAGCGCTTCTTGACGCAATGACATGGACTAGACAGCGGCTGCACGGACAGGACCCAGAGACCCAGACTACCTACAAAGTATGTATCCGTACATACGAACAAGACCACGCAGCGTCACACCGAGTATGGATGAAAGAGACGAGACCAGCCGAACAGTTCGGTACGACAAGTCTTGGTCGGCTACCTAGGTACCTCTGTCAGTCCCCCCTGCCTGTCGACACTTACGTTATCCTCCCTCCCTCTTCACCAACTTCTCTGTCATCCGTTTAACTCTCGACGACATCTCCCTCTCTCATCCCCCACCCTTTCCTCCATCCCAACTCAAGGCCAAGATGACTTGAACCTTGTTTTGTTTTGTTTTTTCCCCTTTCTCTTCTGTGTCTGTCGATACTCTCTGCAGGCCTCTCTGCTTCCCTTCCCCCTTTCTCTTCTCTTCTCTCTCTCTCTCTCTCTCTTCGGGGCAGTGCCCTTTTTTTCTCTTGCGTTCCGGAAACCTCGCCCAGCTGAGCTGCCTTAACCAACGATTCCTCGTGTGTGTGTGTCTGTGTGTCTGTGTGCGTCTCGACGACAACCCCGACGCTTTATCACAACCTTTTACCCGCCACCTTCTATTCAACGCGTAGACCCGAAATCCTCTTCTTCCTCTCTGTACTCGTAGATCGATCCACCCGCCGATCCAAACCGGATCATCTTGGCCCAAACTAAAAAAAAAAAAAAACACATATAAAAAAACATAAAAACAAAAATGGTTGCTCCATCCGACACGCTGAGGAGGTAGGTCGCCCCGAATCGGGAACCAAGGGGGTGGGGGAATCTGGGGACTGGGCTAAAAAAGAGTTGCGAAAACCTATAGGCGCGCCATCCGCCGCCCGCGGTACCCGAGGGACGATATCAAGATCGAGATCCGCGACGACGACTCGGACGCCTCGTCCGACGAGGACTCACCCTCGCCCTCCAAGACCAAGTTCCCCGACAGCCCCAGAAAGACGGACCCGCCGTCCCAGCAGCCGCCCGCCGTCCTCAACCCGGCCGACCCCTCGGGCGCCATCTCCTCGCCCGCGTCCCCCCAGCAGACCGCGGACCCGGCCAGGCCTCAGCGCGAGCAGCCGTCCGCGTCCGTGGACCCTGCCGCCTTTCCCCAGACCGCGAGCTCCGGCGCGCAACCGACGGGGGGTGTCAGCCGTGGTGGAGGAGACGAAACCGGGCTCGGACGTCACAGGTCGGACGAGGCGGGCTGGACGCCAACCGCCATCGCGTTCGGAACCATTGGTGCGTCCCCCCCCTCCCTCTCTCTCTCCCCCTCCGTGAGATGAACAACATTCGTTCTCTTGCAGGAGGGAGGGGCTATTCGTGGAGCACATGCTGACCGGCCCACCCAGCCATCGCGGCGCTGTGCCTCGTCATCGGCGTCGGCATCTGGTGGTTCCTCCGCTTCCGCAAACGCCGCAAGGCCCAGCGCATGTACGAGCGCGGCCTGGCCCCCGACGGCGGCGGCGGCGCCCCCTACTGGGACCCGGCAATGACCTTCTCGGCCCCGACCGCCCCCGCCCGCCGGGCCCCCTCGAGCGTCATGGCCGAGCTCATGGGCCAGGCCTACGCCGCCGAGAACGGCGGCTACTACGGAAACCCGGACCGCAACTCCCTCACCCCCCAGGGCTACCTCGACGAGAAGCGCTTCGACCCGGCCCGCCAGCTGCCCATCCTCGAGCCCGCCCCCGTCGCCCAGCCAAACGTCCGGAGCTCCATCGCCAGCTGGGTCCGCCGCCACCACCCGCTCAAGCTGAATCCCCTGTCCGGCCGCAGCAGCGTCTACTCCACCGGCGGCGGCGCCCCCGCCGTCGACGCCGCCCCCGCCCCGCCCGTCCCCGCCGTCCCCGCCGTCTACCGGAGCACCGACCGCGTCGACAGCCCCGGCCCCGGCGGCAACCCGCAGTACGCCGCCTCCAGCCGCTACGACACCGACCGCGACGACGCCAACTCCATCCTGTCCCTGTACCAGAACCGGCCCCCGCAGGAGCCCGGCCAGCCCGAGCCGTGGCTCGTCGAGCCGCCCAAGCCCCTCTTCGCCCAGCGCGGCATCTCCATGGCCCCGACCGAGAGCACCGACCGCTCCGAGAGCACCTGGCGCACCTGGGGCGCCGGCGTCTCCCAGCCCCTGAACAAGGCCCCCGCTCCCGAGGCCCCGCGCCCGGGGTGGATCGAGAAGTGCATCAAGTTCGGCGGCCTGAAATGAGCGCCCCTCCTGTTCTTTCGGAAGGGGGGCCCTTCGTCTCATTATTATTTGTACAAAAATGGGGGGTGGAAAGGAGACAACTGGGTTCATGTCTTGTTGCTGCTGCATGTTGGATTCGCCCGGAACCCCCCCCCCCCCCCCTCCCCCCTTGGCATGCGTTCATCATAAAGCCGATACCATAGTGTTCAACAGCCGTTTTTGAGTGTGCATACATGTAGTGGCCAGACTTACAACCCGTACATAGCATCTTGTTCAAACTGATAGTAATCCAAGTCTGTCTCACCTCAACCTCCGGGATCCCGGCAGGTTGACACCTGGCCCTCCGGGATCCCGGCATGTTCTCCTCCGCTCCACGCCTCGAACCTGCCGGTGCGCTTGTGTGCTTCCACCACGGGGTCCAAGCAAAAGCCCAGCCTTGATGCAACCTCTAATATCACCATGGGATATATAGCGTTCACCAATGCGCGGCCGTTGTGCTCTCAACAGGGCTCACACCTAAACTCTCATTGCTATAACCCCCCCTCCCCCCCCCCCCCTCTTCGTCAACTCACGCGCGTCGACGTTTGGCGTAACCTTATCTTTGGGGCAGAACCCCTCCGTTCCCAGAATGTCCAACCTCTGCGCACGTCCCGGTTCTTCCGCGCGCGCACGTCGCCCGTCGCCCTTCGCTTCTCCGAAAACATCCCCCTCCCCTCCTCCCGAATTTCCCCCTTCCGAACGTCCTCGGCCGAGGCCCGGGCCTCACGCGGGAGACGTGACGCTGTGGACAGGAAACAGTCACGGCGGGTAGAAGGAGGTGAAGGAATCGCGAGGGCAGAGAACGGGCCGCCGCTGGTCCAGAGGACTCTTGGCTGGTGGCGGCGGCGGCGGCAGCAAGAAGAACGACGCGGTGGCTATGAGAGAGCCGATGGTTAAAACTCTCGTCGAGAAGCGCCCAGCCCCCCAACCCCCAACCCCTCTTCTTCGTTCTCCAAGACCCCCCAAAGCCGTGCACAGAGTTTCCAGTCCGCTGCCGCCGTGGCACAATCGCAGGCCTTTTGAGGCCCGCGAGGACCGAGGTAGTTGTTGAGGTACGTATCCGAGGCCGCGAGGTTCACGAGAACGACAAGCGGGCCGATGGGAGTGAGGACCAATAGCTTAATCTGCCCGCTCGTCTAGACCGCCGGACTCTGGGCCCTCTATGCAAAAGAACCCCCCCCCCCCCCCGGTGCGTCGTACGTGGCCGTAATCACAGAACCTTGGACACATGACCCGTTCCCCTCGCCAACGATCCCGAGACTCATGCTCCCGAGATGGGAGTTGCTCAAACAAGGACGCGAGAAGACCTGGCGCGACTGGCTCCGCTCCTGTCGCTCCAAGCCGTCAACCCGGTGTCTTTGAGGCCTGCAATGGCAGACAATGCCGGCTCTGTCGGGCACAGGCGTCCTGCTTTTGGAAACTTGGACCGAGGTACGTCTCCAACGTGGCACCCCCCCCCCCCCCCCCCCCGCCCCCTCTCTTGAGGTCGCAGTTGGGAAATTGGACGTCGAGTCGCGCAAGGTGGACGAACAGCCTTTCGTCCCATGTCTTGCGTTGCTGACTGTTTGTGTATGCTGGCACGGGTCGATGCTGGGAACTTTGCCCGTCTCGCGGGAACCTTCCAACGGGGTTCACTGTAGGGATGCCGACGCCACGAACCGAGCCCTCCTCCCCGGGTGACGTGTCGATCACCAGAGTCTGTGTGGCGCGAGGGGGAGAAGGCCTCGGTGTGGCAGCGGCTAAATTTAAACGCCAGGGCTGGTGGTGTGTGTATGTGTGTGTGTGTGTGTGTGTCGTGGTCTAGTGGTTCCCCGGGCTGTGTGTAAAGCCGTGAGAGCCGCCTCACTTTTCCAGGGCGGCATTTGGTTCGAAGGACGATCGTCCGGTGACGACGAGACCCTTGGGATATGCAGTTATGCTTCCCGAGCAGAGCCAAACACAGGGCGCCATATCGACTCAATCACGCCATCGACTCAATGGACCTATTGTCGCCGCAAAGCAAGTGAGGGGGGGCGTTTTCAAGCCAGGGCCGGAGGGCTCTGCCCAACGGCCGGGATCCCGCCATCGTCCGATCGCCTCTGCCAACCAAGCCCAAGTCCCAATGGCCGCTTTCGTGCGCCCTACGCAGTGAGCCGCGTTCTCAGAGGTTCGGCGTGGATGCGACGTGTCGCACTCGCTAAATGAGCGCTCCGCCCAAGACCGGTCCGAGATGCCCTCGCGGGTGCGTGGCCCATTCTAGACGGACGCGAGAGCGTCGCCGTCTGCCCGTGTCACCAGGCTTCCTGTGAACCAAATTTTCCCATAAGCCGTGTCCAGGATATCGACCATGATTGTTCCATGCTGTCAGGGACCGAGGGCTCTTCAGTTACCCCCCCTCCCTCGCTTGTAGATACAATGACACAAGGCCAGGAAGGCTTGGCCTCGTAAAAGACGGTCTGGTACAAGGACCCGTTGTCGCTCCAGTATTCGCTCGCCCAGCTGAGCGAGACTTCGGACGAGGGGTTGGTGCGTGTCCATCTGCCCCCTTGCCGCTCTTTTGCATCCCTCCCCCGGACATTACTTCCGGGGTCTCCGCCATGCGTGTTCGGAAATATTGAGGGACCGGAGGGAAGGGGGGGGAGGAAAGTTAAACGTACCGCGATCCAGGCCGACCACTAATAACGGTCGACTGGAGGCTAGATGCAAAAAAAGAACCGGAGTGAGCGGCTCCCTGCGCTCCGCGGATGGACAGGACCGTAGGGGTGCTGGACGTGGCCCCGAATCTAGATGCCTCCCGATCAGCGGAGTGACCGATCCGGACCGGGGAGCCAAGTCCAAAAAACGGGGGGAGGATGGACACGGGCCAACAGTCACCCCGTATCGTAGAGAGATTAGGTCCGTCTGAAAAGAGCCTTCACCGCGCGGATCGTCATCAGCTTGGATCGTCCGACGGCATCTGGCTGAGGCAGTCGTACGATTTGGGGGGGGGGGGGGGGGGGGGTGCAGACAGCTTCGTGTGGGGGATGGGGGAACGCCCCTCGACGCCGACAATGCAGCATGTCAAGGGTTTCGTGGGAAGCCGGGTCGGTGTTTTTTTTTTTTTTTTGGTATTGCCAGTCGCAACTCGACATGAAAGGATGCAGGGAGATGAGGTAGAGAGATCGTCAACATGCCAGCCCTTTCCATGTAGCAAACATACCTATAGAGAGCATATACTCGCGTTACAGACACAACACCGTAACACCTCGGTCAGTTTCACCTGCATACTCTCACCGTCACGCTGCTACTGCAACTATACAGTTACGGTGTTGGCCGTTTTGTACGGAACTAGCTCGAAGACGGATCAAAGGGTCAGAGTGTCTCGACGGGATTCATGCACTGCCCATCCACAAGAGACGGGACTCCTCTCTCAAAAACAGAATGTAAATGGATAAACCTTCATGATGAGGCATTATTTTATTATGTGCTATCCAAACGGACACGAGTGTAATATGTAAAGAAATATGGTGGCTGTATGTAAAGACGCAAAACACGCCCCGTTCATGTCGCACTCTCCTTGCGACACGCAGTGCTCAACCCTGACGAGGCGCTTCCGAGAAAAACGCTACCCTCTCAGGCCTCGGGGGAAGCGACGACGGCGTGGCGCCTGGCGCGACGGCGCTTCTTGCAACCCGCGTGCCCGGCCCCGGCGGTCGCGGCGGGCGGCGCGTCGGTGCTGCTGAGCGTGACGGAGCTCAGCGTCGTCGCGCGCGGCATCGTGTCGTTGCCCCACGGGCCCCCGGGCGCGAAGACGGCGCCGCCAGCGCCGGCGGGGACGGTGGCGGCGGCGGTGGCGGCGGCCGACGTCGGCGAGCAGGGGACGGTCGTCGTGAGGTAGACGACGTCGGTGACGACGCTGCCGAGCCTGCCGGGGCAGTCGGGCACGTCGGCGGCGCACGAGGTGACGGTGTAGATGTTGGTGGCGGTGATGGTGCTGGTGGTGTAGCTGGGCGCCGGGGTGACGGAGGCGGCGGCGCCGCCTCCGACGCTGGGGGTCGGGCTCGCGTCGTCTCCGCCGGCGACGGGGGAGGTGGAGCTGGCGGCGGCGGCGGGCTGCGAAGGGTTCGCGGCGGCGGGCTCGGTGGCGCCGGCGACCGCGGAGCTGCTGACGGCGCTGGCGGGAGCGCTGGGAGCGGCGCCGCCGCCGACGGGGACGTTGGGGACGGGGACGCTGGAGACGCCGACGGCGGCGCTGCTGGCGGCGCCCGCAGGGTGGCTGAGGGTCACGGTGCCGTTGGGGAACTGAGCCGTGGCGTGGGGAGGGAGGAAAGGCGTGGGGATGACGCCGCCGGTGGCAACGGTGGTGGTGGGGACAATGGCAGTTCCGTTGGAGGCCTGGCTGGAAGGGACAGCGCTGGTGGCGGCGGCGGCGGCAGAGGTGGAAGCAGCGGCGGAGCTGCTGGCCGCAGATGTTGCGACGGCGGCGGAGGTGGTGGTGGGAAGGGCGGCGGAGGAAGAAGAAGAAGAAGAAGACGGGGCGCCGGTGGCGGCGGCGGCGGCGAGGACGGAGGAGACGGAGTAGTAGGCGGGCTTGGGCTTGAGGCTGCTGTCCCAGAGGCAGGCGCCGCCCTGGCCGGGGAACGTGCCGGGGACCCAGCTGTACTTGTCGGTCCAGTCCCAGATGGTCCAGCCGACGCAGCGGTCGACGTTGAGGCAGGCCTTGATGACGCGGGCGTAGGCGTCGCCCTGCTGCTCGAGGCCGGCGGCGTCGTAGGGCAGGCTGAGGAACTTGATGTCGAACTCGGTGTAGGCGACGTCGACGCCGAGGGCGGTGAACTGCTTGGCGGCGGTCTCGAGGTCCTCCTGGGCGGGCATGCTGGTGACGATGAAGTGGCCCTGCAGGCCGACGCCGTCGATGGGGGCGCCGGAGCCCTGGATGAACTTGACGAGCTCGACCGTCTTCTGCTGCTTGGCGTTGACGTTCTCAATGTTGTAGTCGTTGTAGTACAGCTTGGCGGCCGGGTCGGCGGCGCGGGCCGTGTTGAAGGCCAGCGTCATGTAGTCGATGCCGAGGACGTTGTAAAAGGCCGTGTCCTGGCGGTAGTTGCCCGAGTCGTCGATGGCCTCGTTGACAACGTCCCACGAGTAGCACTGGCCCTTGTAGTGGCCCATGACGTTGTTGATGTGCGTCGTGATGACGGACCTCATCTGCTCCTTTGTCCACTTGCCGCCCGTCACCCACTGCGGCGTCTGCGCGCGGTAGAGCAGCGTGTGGCAGCGCAGGATCTGCCCGTTCTTCTTGGCGAAGTCGGGCACGACGTCGGCGTAGCCGTAGGTGAAGACGCCCTGCTTGGCCTCGACGTAGTCCCACTTCTGCCCGTTGCCGGGCGTCATCGCGCCAAAGAGGCTCGAGTCGCTCGTGATGGCCGCGTAGGCCGCGTCGTTGAGCTCCCCGTTGTCCGTGGCGGTACCAAAGTACGTCTTGCCCGCCTTCACGGCGAGCTCGTGCAGGCCCGCGGCCGAGGCGTGGTCGGCAACGGCCAACAGCCCGGCCAGAGTGGCGGCTGAGAAACGCATCTTGACGGTTTGTGTGTGTGTGTAACAAGACTTTTTGTTTGTTTCCGAAAACGAGTGATGAAACTGTTGACTCGAATCGAGCTGTCGACGGAAGCAACCAAAAACAAAGAGTGAAAGTGAGGGCTTCTTGAAAACGAAGCTGATATTTACCTCTAACCTGACAGACGACAGGCCAACGCACACAGAGAACGAATGTGGGTATAAAGCGAATGAATGCACACAAGCCGGGAGTAACGAATGACCTCAACAGCGTGAAGAGAGAGAGGAGGGCGGGGGGGGGAGGGGGAGGGATTATACCTTCGTGATGGCAGCATGAGGCGCTTATAAAGGACTTCATCGACATGCATGGGATGGACGGATGCGCCCAGTCCTCATCTGACCAGCATGGTGCACACTGCCTTTGCCCCATCGTCGTATACGGAGTGCATGCAGCACCAGGGCCAGGCGCATACATACATACATACAAGGGGGCAGGGAACCCACACGTTGTCGCACCGGCTTACTCGTAAGCTCTGGTCGTGTTGCTAATCTGCCTCCTGCTACCTGCTGTATGCATGCAACCCTGTACGTGAACAACGAGCTCAGGGGTAAAAGTGTAGAGGGACCAATATATGTGCCCGTCCTAAGACCCTAGCAGCCGGGACCAGGATCTGTCCGATGTAGTGCGACTCTACGGATACGCAGTACGAATCCTCCGTACCTCAACGCAGGAAGAAGAAAAAAAGGTCCGGCCCAGGTCCTTGTTCCATCCAGTGTTGCCGGGTTGCAAATTTTATGATTGGACGCGTGTTTGGCTGCCATCGTTGGGCCCGGCTGTTTCTATGGCCATCCGTAGGTACTACGGTAAACAGCTCACTCGAAGGGATCTGGATGTCAGCTTCACCCGAACGGGACCCCCCCCCCCCCCCTTGGCTATGCTCCCCTAACCCCAGGATCCTCCACTGGCAATGACACGGGGTCCCTTTCTCTCCAGCACCGAGGTGCATCTGCCGGTTGTATTAGAGCGACTGTTGCACCGCGCTTTTGTCCTGCTACCCACAGAACTTCCCTGGGCCTTGAAACCTTGATGGGAAGAGGGAATTTCTGGTCTCGTATGGCAGTCGATGCCGGGCAGCCTGAATGGAGCCTGCTTACGTGTTGACTCACGAGGCATCCGTACGTGTTCCGTACGGAGCACTTCGTATACTCCGTACCTATTCTGCAAAGACGTGTCCATGGCAATATATCGGGACATCCACGGCACGGATGAATGCCGTTCGTTCCATCTGCCAAAAAGTCATGTGCTCGGGCCGCTCACCAATATATGCTCTTTTTGGTCGGGGTCGTTCTTCGTATTCTGGTAGCGAGTCTTGATCTGGAAGTCCAAAGGCAAAAGAGTCGACAGGAAGGGAAAATGGTGGGATCTTCACCGTACCATCCCCCACTTCAGCTGGATTCAGGTTCAGGAAAGGGGTAGCATCACCCACCCCTGCCTGAAGGTCGCATCGATGGCCGGACAAACGCGCATGTCGACAGAAGCAGCAGCGGTTAGCAGCCAGGAGACGGACGCTCCAATAAATTGCCATCCGTGAGTGCCTTGCAGCGCTTAGACACACACGCAGCAACACTCAATGTGGAACGAACCGTCCGCCGCCTCTACCAAGAGTGTAGGAATACTGGTCGCCAGTTGGTGGCCACCTCTCCCCCCCCCTGCAACGGGCTGTGTGGGTTGTTGTCGCTGATCAACTCATGCTCCGTGTTCCATGTGCGGGCTCGGTACCAATCGGCTGTGTCGGGAAGGCCTGAGCGTCTCTTTTCTCTCTGGCGTCTCTCTGCCAGGCAAAGACATTCCATGCGGATACCGTAGACGTTGCGAATACAAAGATCTTGTGCTAGATAAACAAGGTTTCCACCATGAGAGACCAGATCGGGGCCGCTAGCAAGCAGCCGCATGTCTGCCGAGATGCCAGAGGCTGTGCCGTTGCCTGCCTAGCCCGTGCATCAATGCTTCTTCCGACCATATTGCCAAAGGAGGCAAAAGAGCGTTGCGATGGCGTAGAGCTTGGCTGGAAGAGAGAGCATCGCTCGAGCCTCGGCAGGTCGTTCGCAGACACACCACGCACGCCGATGCAATGCCCCTGCCCCCGTTCACCGTTGGTTAAACATTACAAACATGTTTCTCGAACGGCGAGTCAAGTGTCGATTTGTTCGGACGGCGTGTTACGACGTGCGCAATGTGTTAAGCTTTTTCCATCCTCAACTGACAACAGGACGAACCCCCGGCACGGCCCCCAGGGTTGCATCCGACATGTGGGACGCGTTCAGCGCGGCGTTTTGGGGCTTCTTTCGATTTCTGCGTGTGTGCCAACATTCGTAATCGTTACTGTTCTGAATTCAACAGCTTTGGGCACGCGGCATCGAACCGCCGATGTGACATCGGGCATCGGGAGCCAAGATGGCCGTCAGCCGCAGCCCTCTTTTCACCCCCATCCGCATCAAAAAGGGGGGTCCGCGAGCCTCAGCTCGATCAATGTGTGACAGGCTACGGATACATCTACCCTCCAATCTCCTTGTCCCTGTTTGTCTTGCATGATGAAGATGACGCCGCTGTTTGGGGGTAAAAATCCCGAAAAAAAAAAAGGAGAAAACAACGGGATCGAGAACAAGGTTTGCTGATCTCTCCGGCATTTCTCCCGTCGTCGAAATTCTTCCTTTGTCATCTAATTATAGCGTGATATGACGTAGTCACAGCCACCCTCAATATCGGACACGTTCATGTGTCAATGCGTGGTCTCCAGTCTGTCAATCACGGAACGGCGCTCGGCCGGCCGCGCCCCCTGATGCTCCGATCCTCCTTGATCATGTCGGCCGCCCTGTCCGCGACCGCATATACAGTGTGCTCTGGATGTTGTTGCTCAGGGGCTCGGCGGGGAAGACGCTGATGTAGTTCTCTGGCAGAGAGGGGAAGATGCACTCGACCATGTTGGCCGGATGGTCGTTGACGGTGATCTGCGACGGGAAGAGGGGGTACTGGCTGCTCGGTTCGTCGGACGACTCGATGAGAAGCCGGATGAGCCTCCCGGGCGCGCTGCTTGCATGTTCCGAGTCGGCATCGGGAAGGCATTTCTTTGCGTTGCCGTCCCGCAGGAAGTCGGCAGACGGCACTCCGTCGTTGGCCTCGAGGCTCTGGCAGACGATCGGGTGGTCCCACACGTTCTCTTCCACGTTGGGGTCGTCGATCACGACGGGGGAGCCGTCAATGGCTCTTGAGCAGCTCTCTGCCCCCGATGCCAGACAGCTCCAGCGGCTGTGCCGTGTGTAAAATCCCGGCCGGAAGCACGACTTCGACTCTGGCTGACACTGTCTTCTCCCGTCCGTCTCGGGTGAGTCGTGACAGTCTGCACTCCCGTCGCCGTTGTCGAAGTTGACCTTGTTCACCAGCGTTTCGGCCAGGACCACGACGTTGGGTCTGCTGGCGACCTCCGCTCCGGGAGAAACTCCGAGTCTTGGTTTCCGCATCGATGCTGCAGGGGGTTTTGAAAAGCGCCAAAAGCCATTGCTGTGGATCGCCCGTGAACCGGCCCTTTGCCGTTCAGTTCCCCGCCATGATAGTCCAAGCCGACGGGGTCCTTCGCAGACTGGGGCGGCGGGTGGTCCGTACCGAACTTGCGCAAGTACGGCGCGAGGGTATCAAAGTCCCAGCCCGGGTTGCCAGGAGCGGCCCACGTATCAATCCAATACACACCCTTTGAGGGTAGAGCACCATTATAAAATTTAAAGCGGAGCTGCCACCAAGCATCTTTACGCCCCTGGCTTGGTTGATTCTTCGCTACTTCAGGCCGGGCTTGTGGATTGTCAGCCCATTCCTGCCGGGCAACGTGCGGTGATTGTCTGCTCACCTGGGGGACCGAGGTGAGGCTCCAGTCATATTCATCTTTCCCGTACAGACCGGCCACAGGACCGGGGTAAGGACGAGTGAATCGGCCCTCTTGTTCGCCCCCGGCTTCCACAACCAGAACGCGTACGTCGGCATCCTCACCAAGACGAGACGCCAAGACCAGGCCGGCGGTACCACCACCCACAATAATAATGTAATCCAAAGGCGTTTCGTTGAATTCTTGCGAGGGAGTCATCGTCGTCTGTAGTTTGACGGCAGTGTTCAATAAGATTGTTTGCGTGATGCTATTCAACCTCGGTCCGTGAGAGGGTCTCCGAGACTTCATTGTGACCGTTTCTCAGCACAAGGCTTATTCACAACTTGCCCCCCTCAGCCCCAAAGTCGTGCTTATCTTGTTTGTATGGGAATAACGACACTTACAGAGCAACCATGTGAGATGCATACATGCAGTATGAAGCTAACCGTAAGTGGCGTTCTGGCCCGAAAACCCCTCAACGCACTCGCCACGGCGACCAGTCGTTAGATGGCCGACATGCCCAACTGGCCCAGCGTTGACCAACCTGTTGACCTTACGTTGTTTCGAGATGTTATACCCCGTTGCTGCTTGGAGTTATGCCTACAACTTCAGACCGACTTTTGCTCCTAGCCTTTGACTACTTAAGTATACTCTCACCTTACTACCAAAAGGGTGACTGACTAGTTTCCGCAAAATGCCTTTTCCAGCTGTCCAAACGTACTTGCACTTGAGCCCTCTCATATTCATAAAGCTTATGGTACAGCTTGCTAACGTATCTGGCTTATCTTCCTGAGGTGTCTACGAATCTCAAAGTTGCAATTACAGCCGGGAATCATAATATCTTCAACATGTATTATGTCGTGGAGCTAGGATAGCTTCGTGTGGCCGATAGCAGCCACGGATGTGGCTTACGGCCCGGCGTCTCCACTTCGGACAAGCATTTCTACACGTAAATCTAAATCGTTTCACATGTAGATTCTAGATAGGATAACTACTTTACATTCTTTCTAGCAGATGCTGCGGTTCATCACATATTACTTGGCTCCTCAAGAGGCTCTTGACCCGAAAGCGGTATAGAATTTCCTGAAGCGTCAGCTCAATGTCACTGGACTGCACTGACTGGGCAATATGAGCCTTAATAACCCGAGACTTACCTCTTTAGTCACTTTTATAGAGCTAGCGCCGCCATGATTGATGCTGTGGCTTGAGACTAATGCGGACGTCTGCACTTGCCGGGCTAGCGGCGAGCCGACTGACTGCCTTTATAGTCCACCCCAACCAATAGCAACTCGGCACAGTTCACAAAATGGACGTCGTATTATTTTGAGGTATTTGAGCAGTCTTATCGGCCTATTTTACACCCGATTACGAATAACACATCCGGGACTGGAAATGTTAGAAAGAGTAGGCTAGGCGTAAGTCGCCGGATACTCTAATACTACGAGTTTCTGGTCGGAGCCTTGGGGGCACAGATATGGATGAGCAACGTACCAGATTGTGATCCTTGTCATGCTCTCCAATTTCTACAGCGACATCACATGTGGCTCCCCTATAATCGAATGGGTTATCAAAAATTTTCGTTTACAAATCCAAAAGAAAAGAGGATGGGAAAACTTGCTACAATGTTTGTGTGTGTGCCATTGTTCCAAGCATACGTCGAATAACGAGGCCGGTGGTAAACCCTTGGCGGGTTTTTTTTTCCACGTGGCTACACACACTTTGGTACTCGGTTTCACTACAATCTTTGACATCTTATGAACATGTATTAAGAAATAAAGTTTGTACAAGAAAGGAAGGCGTCCGGAAGCACGAGTCCAAACACCAATTCCCCAGGTCTGGTCCAGCGTGTGCTGCAGAACCTGACCCAACCGTCCGTCCCTCTTGATTCTTATAATATCCCAGCACCAAGAATCCGGGGCTTGTTGTTTTCATCCAGTCTTTTCCCATCTCATGCTAGTCATTTCTCTTCGTAAACCGTCACCCGGCAACCCCGCTTAGTCCTTCTTGTCCTCGCACCAAGAATCTGTGCCGGTGGCATTCCACGCGGCGCAGGACTCGCGGAAGCTGCAGTTGTTGACGTAGTATGCGAGTTTGCCGCTGTATCCCCAGTTGCACCACGCCTCGCCGGAGTCGTCGGTGGTCATTTGGTAGGCCTTGCTGTTGGGACCCTTGGCGCCGCGCTGGTTCTCGAGCTCCCTGGCGCAGGCCTGCGTGGTGATGTCGTTGACGATGGAGCGGTCCGCCATGGTGCACCGGCACCGGCGGTACAATGCGCACGCCTCGGTGACCTCGACGCCAGCAACAAGGGCGACGATCAGGGCATTGATGATTGAGGTCTTCATTTTGGAGATTATCGTGTGATTAGAAAAGCGAGGGCGGTCTGGCGCAAGGGTGAAAGAGAGTGGTATATGGATGGCCTTGGGTGAGCGTGCGTTGTCTGGTGGATAAGGGTTGAATCGGTCCCTCCGTGGAGGCAACTAAGCCATGTTTTATATAATAATGGGGTAGTTCACAATTGGTTTACTGCTGGTAGGCTTTTGTATACCTGCGCGATTTCGATTGAGCTTTGTTCATATACATGTTGTAATGTGATCCACAGCCATATCGAAGACGGACCTGTCGATCATGCACCTTGCAGTGCCACCGGCAATACCGGTCACGCCATGGGGGTCGTGTACAGGCGCTAGTAGAATCTGTGCGGGAACTATGGGACGAACTGTACACGCATGATTCGTGTGTTGGCAGCATCGCCTCGTGAATGCCCAAAGGAGAACGTGCTGACCCGTTGCCCTTCACCGACCGCCCGTTCGGGCAGGTTTGCCTGACTCGGCCACTCAGCCCGTGCAGAATAGCGAGCCTATATCTGACATGATTGACTTTGTTAGGACTATAACTTGTTGGGAGGGGGTACCCTGCCCCCGTCTCTTATACAGTCACGGATTTCTGCTCCGCTCTTCACTCAAAGTGCTCCCTGATATACTGTCTCCCCTCCATCAACACAGAGACTCCTTTAAAAAATCTTGAAAATAAGCTTTTGCATATGCCCAGTTAGTGTAAGGGTTGGGGTAGTAGAGCCTATGATTCGGGATAAAGTTAGACTCAGGAATGTGAATTCGTTAGGATCGACATGTCTGTAGCTGGGGGGGGGGGGTAGGATAGCTAGAGCTGGGGCAGAGTATTCTCGCCTCACTTTAAATTCCCGCAGGGTCCCGGGAGCTGCATCTGGTTGTTGATCGTACTTGTTTCGGGAGATCGTAAGGTTGGCTCAACTGCCGACTGTTCCACCGAGTTCCAAGGCCATCTTCACGGCCGTCCAGTATACATGTAGCCTTGGCTCGCCCGCCTTTGCCAAGACCTCTATAGTGTTGTCGGATGGGATAATGTGCCAAGTTGACCGGATTTTGGTACGAGTGGACCAATGCGGCACCGGACCCAAGACGGGCTACCCAGTCTGAACGGTCGCGAGTTGAACCCCAAAAGGAAGCTTCTGCCGGTAAGTACAAACTCTTCTAGAAAACCTTGGTATCATCTACATGAAAGCACCAAGAATCCTAACTAAATGTTGGGGTACTAGCCAGTCCAGCAGCAAGCAGAGGCCCCGATCGGTGCAATTGTCCGGTTTACTCCCGCGATTCCGTCAAAATATGCGGCCCTACCAACGGCAATGCCAGTCCAGCGGGTGGTAGCTACGCCTGTTGCCATACTTCTGGCCACAATCCATCAGGCAGTTCTATATGACCTCTTCGTTTCCGTCTGTATCTTGGCTCCTCAACAGCAGCGGATCGGGGTTTCCGGCACTGGCCAGAAGAGGCGAAGGAATAGGTAGGCGGGATATGTTGCGCCAAGCCCGTAGAGTGTTGGCTAGCATGACTACTACATGATACGGTGATATCAAACAAGGCAGACCAAGACAGGGTTCTCGCCCTGTGCATCAAGGCGTTGCTGGGTGGCGCAGTCTGGTTCTCAGTACATCTGCTCTTGGCAACATGCTGTACGAACAGGTGCTGAAACATTCGCCAGTATGCAATATCAGTACCACCCCGTTATCGCAGCATTTTCTGAGAAACCGGCGGTGCTTTTGGGAACCCGCGTGATAACCAAGATCGAATAACAGTGGGGGTCCGGGGGCCCCCGGGCGGAGACGATTCCAGTGGAGACGGCGTTCCCGGTGCAAAGAGGAGACAAAGTACACTCTGCCAGGGTCCTCAATGTCAGCACAACGAATCGGCACAGAAAACCATACAATAGGTGCCTAGGTGTTTTCCTTGAGATTTTAGAGGAAGAGCATCTTCTCAGAGCATTTATACCTTGTAGGTATATCTGTAGATCAACGTTGTTGAGATGAACAGGTGCTTATTCTTATTAGAATTTCAGTAGGCGTAGACCGCGCTGATCCATATTACATGCGTATCAAGACGCTATCCAAGACGGTCCCGGTTATAGTATGCCTACATATATCCATACCATGCTCAGCCCCTGTGTGTTAAGCCAACATTTAGAATCCTAGTTTTAAAGTGCAGTGTAGAAAAAGCAGGCGATAACAAAGGAAGCGGTGCAATACCGAACATCGCCAGCTATCGCCAATAACTTGTCTCTGATACAGTCTACTACTACCATCACGCTCTTGGGTCCCACCTTTCAGCAAGGCAACCCGTGATAGGTTCTCTTCTTCCTCGTGCATGGTTGAGCATAACCGCCATACCCCAATTATGTATTCGACACCTCGGTCAATACCACCAGGTATTATACCAACAGCAAGGCTCGAATGAACAGGAATGGAGTTCTGGTTACAGAAAAATGGGGCAGGATGAGGCTCCCATACCTACCAGTACTAGGGATACAGAAGTAATGACTTCAAAAGGCTGAGCAACTTACAGAGGCTCGCAGATGATGGATGTAAGTAAAAGCCGGTCGCTGGCACCGTATTGACCTTTCATTCTATATCATCAGCATCCTCAAGCCGAATCATCATCCATCCACCAGCACAGCCGCTCGCTATAACCGCACTCATTGCAACTTACACTCTTTACAACACGAATCCCCCATCTTTCACACATCAAAGCCACACACAAACTCGTACGAAAAGAGAGAGAGAGATAGAGAGAGAGAGAGAGAGAGAAATGAAGGCCTCCGTCGTCGCATCCCTCTTCTTCGCCGTCGCCGTAAGCGCCTGCAACTTCTACGACAAGTGCTACTGCACCAACAGCGACGGCAGCCGCGTCTCCGACGACATCCAGACGCAGGCCTGCCTCCAGCACGCGGCCGACACGAGGTCGAGCGACGAGCCCGGCCCCGGCGAGATGACGCCCAACTTGGAGGACGGCATCATCAAGTGCTTCGGCAGCCCGTCCGACGGCGGCACCGTCTTCCACCTCGACAGCTGCAAGCACACGCAGGAATGCCAGGCAAAGGGGGCCACCGGCGAGGCGGTGTGCGAGGGAATCTTCAACTAGATGCGTATACGTCAGCTCGCGGGTCGCTTGGGAAAGATGAGGCGTTGTAACGGGTTGACGATGCTAGATGTCGCGGGAATCGTTGGCTTTGGCGTTTTAAGGTTGGTACGGATAGGCATGGTTGGCACGGTTAGACATGGTATACACAAAATATCACGACATGTTACTTTTTGAAAACACTTGAAGAACGGCGGAATTCCGCCGTGGCGTTCTTTATCTTGCCATTCTCTTTTCTATTGATAACTCGCCCAAATGACAGTCTGTTCGGCACTTACTGGCGTTCATGGTGGACAAAGTTACATGTATATCTGCCAACACGTTACGGATACATGGTTCTTTGATCAAATGCCTCTCATCATAATTGTACAAATGAGGCGCGGAGGCCAAAAGTCCAGCTGATAATGCGCCACAAGCACCGCCCATTGCCGCGAGTCATTAGTCGAAACTTGGCACAGTCTGAAGTATATGATAGGAGGTCCATTTTCCAACGTAAAGTACGCCGCCGGTCACACTGAACATTGACGACAACGAATATATCACCGTGACCAAGTTATTCGCAAACAAGCCTGGTTCTGCTTTTGAATTCTGGGGAGCTTTTAGAGAGAATTGAAAACCGGGTTGAATGCGCTGCTTGGAGTAGACTTTATGCGGTTATCTAGCTCTCTGCTTTCAGATCTGCCATCCATTGGCTTATCGAGACGTCTTGAGGCGATACGATGCGGCGCAGTCAAGTGCTCAACAAGTCGCTGATTACACTATACACTTTACGGGTAATAATAATTGATCACTTATATCCCTCGTAGCAGTTTTACCTTCAGCATGTCTCTATAGCGTCTCCACTATTATTGTCTACGCAGAGACGGGGTATACTAATATGTATGGCTCTATTCCTGTAATCAAGAGGTTGTCTCTGCGGAACAACCCACTGGCATTCAACTGGGTCCTGTCAACGGCCAGTGTGATGTCGACCGTTGGATCTTCCCCACCCGGCGGTTGAGAATCCAAAAAGAATAAGCATGTCCCGCCCATAACCTTGATGCTCATCTGTCGTTAGCCCCAGAACGGACCTTGAACCGGCTCAAAGATTCCGGTGCTCCCCCTGACAGGGCCCAACAATGGATGGAAGGTTTTTTTTTCTTTTTTTTTCGAGGCTTGCCGTTCCTGACGGGACCGGCGCCCGGCCAGGCACAAAAGTCCCCTGATTCTCGACTCACGTAGCAGAGGCACCTCGGCAACCTTGCATGGTCGGCCGTTGGCAAGTCGAGGGTTTCCGGTGGGCAGGCAACCGGGACGCCGGACTGATGACTGAGGTCTCTTGTCCCGCAGCGGGGGATTGCAGGGAGAAGGGTCGACGAAAGGAAAGTCTAAGGACGCGCCGTTGACATGCCTGTTTGAGCGGATGGCAGGTATGCGTGCATAATCGGACTACCCAGCGACCCCGTGACACCACCAACTCTCACGAGCGACAACGGCGGGATTAAGGTTAGCTCCCCAGGCCTCCGACTCGCGAAAAACAACGCCAACGAGGCGAACCTCGGATGGAAGAAAAAAAAAGATGTGGGGGAAAAGGAGGGCAGTGAGGCTCAAACTGGGGTATCAGGGAACCTGGCCGTTGTTAGAAACCAGGGCCAGCCACGGGGCTGCCTCCGCACGTCCTCGGGATGGGATCGTACGGGTGATTTGTTCGTCGAGTGGACAAAACTCAAAACCTTTGGGGAGAGGAGGAAACCCAACCCAACCCAACCCAACCAGCTATCGTTGCTGGCAGAGAAGGGGGGAGGTGTCGAAAGTGCGCCCGACGGAGATGACCCCTACCAAGAAGAAGTTTGTTCCTGAATCCTGACTCAGGCGCCGACATCATAGGACGACGACATTGCGTGCCGATGTCTTAGGACCGTCTCGTGCCAGTCACCTCGGTGCCGATGTTCTTGTTCCAAAATAGAAAAAAGCCTTTGGCCCAAGAGACGGCGGTGGGCCCATCGGGCCATCGGTAAAACTGAGCTTCTCGCCGGTCGGATCACTTGATCGAAACTTCGTCCCGGCCATCCGCGCCAGGAGGGGAGGGCACTCTGTGCACTTTGGGGGCATGGGCGGTAGGGAAACATCATCTTTGTTTGCATGCAATGGCGCGTCGGAATCCAAGAAAGCCGGGGCATCAGAATTATTGGGAATTTGATTCACTACTTTTCGAGAGTGTCTCTCAACTGAGGATTGTGTGCGCCCTCCCCTCCGTCGATCCATTAACAATATGCACTCCGTTCATATTATTGCGCCGCTAAACATTGCCGAGCCAGTGACAAAAAGTGAAGAAGACTAGTAGGATTTATTAATAAAAAAAAGGATAAAGCAAGGGGGAAAAGAGGAATGTAATCGTGAATCATCGCTTGCGCCCCGCCGCCTCGCGCCCGCTCTCGTCAGATGACTTCGTAATAGCGCAAAACGGCCAGGACGACGGGCGGGATGCCGCGGAGGTCGTTCTCGTCTTCCCCGAGGCTCTCCAGCTCGGCGTCCGGTACCGCAGCAAGGGCCTGCTCGGCGGCCGCGTTGGCCTCGGGCGTGTCGGCGGCCGCGATGTCGGCGCTCGCGGCCTCGGCCTCGAGCATGTCGGCCATGGCGGCCGAGTCGGCGGCGTCGGTCTCGGGGCCCGCCAGCAGCCCGACCGACACCATCATGCCCCGGTCCAGCATGGCATTGTCCATCTTGCCGAGGCCCAGGGCCTTGGCCACCCCCGCGAGCAGCTTGGAGAGCTTCGGCACGAGCTTGGTGGGGATCTTGATCTTGCCGCCGCGGCCCTTGTACGCCGTGATGGCGTCGGTGAAGTTGCCCTGGATCTGGCCGCTGATCTGCTCCGCGATGGGCTTGAACTGCGCGTCGAGGACTTTCGTGAACTGCGGGCGTGTCAGTGGGGAAGGCCGGTGACGAGAATTCGCGTTTGGGGGGGGGTCCCTCTTACAGCATCCCCCAGGTCTTGGGCTTTGCCCTTCTGGATGGTGACAGAGTCCCGGATGAGACTTCTGACGTCCAGGATCCTGAACCCGGCCTTGTCGAACTCCTTGCGCTTGCCTTTGAGGTTGGTGATGAGGTTGTTGATGTCGGGCTGAAGGCCAAGAAATTTCAAGCCAACCTCTGTCCTTTCATTTTGAGTTGGTGTGTCAGCACGAGCCGCTTGATAAACTGCTTGGAGGCTTCGACTTACGAGTCGGCCGCAGACAGCGTGCTGGTTGCGTCTGCGGTGTCCGTGGTGAGGTCGAGGGTTCTGCCGAGCTGAGTGACCGCCAGGTTCACTTTCAACAGCCCGTGAGGCCCGCGATGCCCTTGCCCTTGAAGGGCACGATTGTTTCATTGGCATTGGCAGCCTTTTTTGCAAGATCGGCGATCTGTCCCTCGAGCGCTTCCTTGCCGCCCTTGACGGGTTGTTTGTCGCCCTTACCCTTTTTCCATGCCTCTTGAGATACGTCTCTGCTGAAGCGCAGGCGGGGCGCCGCCTCCTGGGCCCAGACCAGAGCGAGGCACAGAAGCAAGGATATAATGACGAGCCTCATGTTGAATAGCTGAGTATATCTGCGGGCGGATCACGTGGACAGGAATTGTCTTTTTTTCTTCTTTTCTTTCTGTGGATGTGCCGCAGTGCCCAACTGCCAGGAGGGGAAAGAAAAGGAAAGAAGAAGGCCTCGGTAGAAGTTCTGTAGTCCAAAGTTCGAAAGGATCGCGAGGCGTGCCGCCATGTAAATACTCTCGGCCAGGCTTTCACGAGCCGTGGAGCCGAGGCAACCGGCCGACTACGTTACGATTCTAGACCGTTGAGCACAGCCGCAGTCCAACGGCTCGTCCAGGCTGACCCCGTCTGGCGAAAGGCCCTTACCCATACGCAGTAGACAACCGGCGGTCTTTCTTCAACGGCCATGAGTGTTTCCGCAAACATCGTCGTATGCCCCTCCCGACTTTTCCCAGCATCCGAAAGGTTGGGGTGAGACACCATGCAGGGTTAGCCTTGGCGGCACGAAGTCTATCGTCGATTCTGTGCCTTGCCTTGCAAGCATATCGTTGTCGTGCCTCATGACCCATGGGGAAAAGTGCGGGCTCCCCCGCGATGAATGCCGAGACCCCCTCACGAGGTGTGAGGTCGGTAGATATGCTAAACACCATCTCTCTTCCCTGGCCAATTACGCGATGAGCGTTTGCAGACAGGCGCGTAAGATTATGCTTTTAGACTCGTCAGCTCGAGAGAAGGGGGTGACTCCGTCGGCCATTTAGCCAATGCTAGGGTGTAAACAGCGAGTTTGATATGAATTCTTTTAATAACTAGACACATCAGAAAATCCTTGGGCTTCACTGGATGGTTGGTCTGTTGCGCCGTCCTTCTCTGGTGGCATGGCAACGGTCATAGGCGGAAAGCGACGATTAGACGATGTCAGGTTCGTTCCGGAATGTTGATAAAGGACCTGGGAATACCTTCATTCTCTTCTTTCAGTTTCACCGTGACCATGGGCAGGGGAGGGGGCTGAATCGGAACGCCGAGTAGCCCTTGCATAGACCGAAGGCGCATGTCGCTTAAACGTCTGCTCTGCAGTGCAGCCGAGGTCCCCACTAGTATCACCACGTTGCGGACGTGCCCATAGGTTACTCGATCGAGCATCGTCTGGGGGAGCCACAGCTCGTTGATCCCAAGGTGACCGGACATCACGCCCACTATGCCGGGTCAAGCCAAGTCGTTGACCTGCCCCCCGGATTTCGATGGCCCCCTGAGCCCGAGCTGGTCATCCCATACAAGGGCCGAAACAACAGATGACTACCTAACGTCGGCCATTCCAGCCTATCGCAACTCGTTCCTCTTTGTCCCTTTCCGCAAAGAAAGGCTGCGACACATCGGCTGGAGTCTGATGGCTGAGCGGGAAAATGGCAGTTGGGGCTGGGGGTTCGAGCTCAGCAAACCTGTCACCCTATGTCTTGAAAACTTGAAGGCTTGAAAACGCCATTACGAGTCGTCTTCCTTTGCCCAAGCCCCATTTCCAATGAGTTTCGGTATCTCTGAGATTCGATAACCAAGGTACAAGTCCAAGGCGGCCAGGTCACTCGTGAGGTCGCACGGGGACACAACATTGACCGAGATTCGGTACTGGCGGCTGGGTTCCCCAGCCAAGAGCCTTGCCGGGTGAACTATCGCGCCTTGAATCGCTCGAGTTGACGAGGCGGTCTTGAAAGATTGAAGATATCCAAATGAGGTATCCAGAGGAGATTTCAATGATTCGTACCCATTTAAGCTCCGTCTCATAAACTTTGACGGCTCTTGTGGACGTCCGCACTCGACAAGAACTCGGGGGAAGAGGGGCAGAGAAAAGAATAAAGGACACCAGAAGACTAGGTCAAGGGAGTAATACCAAATCTAGACCGGAACAAAAGCGGGTGTCCTGATTCCGAGAAAGGCCATCTTGCCCCCCCCCCCCCCCCCACCTCGGAGCTCAAGACCGGACCGCAGAGTCAACCCGCGTGGACAAGACACCTCCAACAGCCAACATCAACGTTGGACGGGGTGACCAGAGTTGCAAAGGCGGGGTCAGCTGCGAACCTTCCGGCTCGAGTGACACCATAAAGTCGCGTGCTCGTGCTAAGCCCTGGGGCTCAAGCTTTGCTCGTGAAGCGGGACACTCGTCCAGTCGGCAGGCCGGTGGCTAATGTAAGTGCAGACGGGGGTTGTCACTGCGCTCTGCAAGGGGAAAAGGACAAAAGCTACCCGTTTTCGCTTCTCTGTCGATCAGTACGTAGCATGGCATGAGGCTCTGCTATGGTTTGATGAAGGGAGGAGGGGAGGGGGGAAACACGCCCTGTGCATCATCCCAACTTCGTATCGCCCGGACTGCCATTGGTCACATCACCTCCCATTTGTTTTATCATTGGCGAGCTTTGTCGAGCCGGGGAGCATAGGCATGAGGCAAAGCGTTGATATCGTCGCAGTTGAGCATGATCCCTCTTCTCATAGCATGTTTCGAGAACAGTAAGATAATCGAGCGTCGGATTCTGCACCGCGCCCAGAGATACGGGCACCGTCGCTTTGGCCGTCAAATGAGTGAGCGCGTGAGATGTTTGACGTAATTTTCCCCTTCTTTCTTGGTTTAAAACCCGAGACAAAATCTGCACCAACAATGGCCTGTCCAGGACGGTTAGTCCGTATCCGGGGCCATGGTTACTATGCGCCCTGCTTAGCATTGGCAATAGGAACAGACTCCGGCGCAGTACTAGGGAGGCTTCGTCATACTTGCTGTTGTCAAAAGGCGGCCCAGAGAATTGTTCGGATCATCCCAATTTATACTTGGACGGTGTAAGATGAGAGGTCGAACGGGACTGATACTGATGCTTTGTTTCAATTTCCACCACACCAGTGACATCATACCCGCAAGTCATTGTTACTCTCGTAAATGAATCTGACGATTCCTACAGCCTGCGGCTTACGGATTATCATGTTCCCTCGTGACCACGAAAGAAAGAGAAAAAAAAGTCCATATTCTGATGGCATCTGGATTGGACCGCCCAAAAGTGCCACACAGCTTAGGAACCGGGTTCCTCGGCTTCCCCAACATCGCCAACAGGATTCCGGGGCTTGTCATGAAAAATTGGACAATATCTCTCACCTGCCTGCATGACATTAATCACGCAAGACAGCCAAGCCTATGTCGACCTTCCAGATGCAGACGGCTAGAAGGAACTAGGTTCTCGGCAAAGGCGCTGTGTGGAAAGGCGATCCGCGTCGCTGGGTGGTGCCCCCCCCCCTTCGCGCCAAGGGTTGCCAAGGTCAGCTTAGACCCCGGCGTATGGAACCAAGCCGCCGTCTTATCAAAGTTGTTTCGCGGTGGCCAAGCATTCACGGTGGCATCGTTCGTCTTGGTCTGCTTCCCTCCTATGTGCTGTGTATCTTGTTAGCACACAAACGCCTGCATTCTCGCCCAACCTCGCCCCAAGAGCTGCGGGTTCATGGCATTCTCCACAGTAATGTTTGCCATGGAAAAAAGCCATCTTATTGAACTGGTTCTTGTCAAGAGGTGGGGAGGTTAGCCGGCCGGCGTATGACGAAGGACGACATGTGTCGGCGAGTACTTATAGATCTCGTCGCCGGTCCTCTCCCAAGAACTCTCACTCGCAGTCGCATCCTCTGCTCCTCAGGTGAGAAACAGTCTGTGAAAACAGCCGCGGCCCTTAAAAGACACAGCGAATACATCCGCCAAACATGGTCCGCATAAGCTCCGCAGCCCTTCTCGGCCCCGCCTTGGTCGGCTTGAGCAGCGCAGCCGGCGCCGGCACCAAGGCCGAGTACGCGTCCGGCGAGGTCCACCACCGCATCATGGGTATCAAGATGGTGAGTGAGACCCGATTAGCTCGGGAGCGTGTGTGTGTGTTAACAGCCTATGCCAAAGGCTCAATGGGAAGCCGAGGCCGAGGCCGGCCTGATGGACAGCTCCCGCTACCCCGAGCTCGGCTACACCCCCTGCGTCGACGGCTTTGCGGCCGCCGTGCCCGGGGATGCCAACAACACCTTCCGGTGCGGAAACGTGAGTCATTGGCCCAGAGGCTTTTTTTCTTCTTTTTTTTTTTGCTCGGCCTTTTCTCGCTGACGCCTTCCAAAAGATCGACCTTTACCACTTCCTCTCCCACGAGGCCCTCGGTAGCTGGGGAGGACGGGGCTCCTCGTCTTGGGGTTGGACCTCGGCCGACGGTAGGGAGTTCGTCGCCATCGGGCAGTACGACGGCACGGCGTTCGCCGAGATCAGCAAGGAGGGCAAGCTCGTGTACCTCGGGCGGCTGCCGCAGTACGACGCCACCGGCTCCAACTGGCGCGAGATCCGCATCGTGGGCGACATCGCCGTCATCGGGTCCGAGGCCATCAAGCACGGCGTGCAGTTCTTCGACATGAAGAAGGTGCTCGACCTCGACCCGGCGGACCCCAAGAACTTCACGCAGGCCGAGCTCACGGGCCACTGGGACGAGCTCCCCGTCGGCCGGACGCACAACATTGTCGTCAACCACGAGCTCAACTACGCCATCGCGTGCGGGTCCGTCGGCGGCAACGCGACGATCCGCGTCCGGGACGAGCTGCCGTGCCGCGGCGGCCTCATCTTCCTCGACATCAGCGACCCGACAAACGTAACCAGCCCCGGGTGCGCCGCCGGCGACGGCTACGTCCACGACGCCGAGTGCCTCGTGTACCGGGGGCCTGACGCGCGGTACTACGGCCGCGACATCTGCTACGGTTACAACGAGGACACGCTGACCATCTACGACGTCACGGACAAGAAGGGCAACGTCACCAACATCATCTCCATCAGCGACTTCCCGGGCGCCGAGTACATCCACCAGGGCGTCGTCAACAACGAAACGTGGCAGGAGTACCTCTTCCTGGACGACGAGTTCGACGAGCGCGACTCGAGGGCGCCGGGCCCCATGACGCAGGGCCTGCCCACGACGCACATCTTTGACATCCGCGACCTCGAGAAGCCCGTCTACACGGGCAACTACGCCGGCAAGAGACGCTCCATCGACCACAACCAGTACGTCGTCGGCGGCTACCTGTACCAGTCCAACTACGGCAACGGCATCAACGTGCTCGACATCTCGAGCGTCACGAAGGACCCCACGGGCGCCGGCATCTGCGAGGCCGGCTTCTTCGACGTGTACCCCGAGGACGACGAGGAGGAGGGCGGCGGCAAGGTGCAGTTTGCGGGCTCCTGGTCGTCGTATGCCAACTTCAAGTCGGGCTTCATCTTCGTGCACACCATCGAGCGCGGCAGCTTCGTCGTCAAGATGACGTCCAAGGAGTGCCCCAAGGCGGCGCCCGTCTGCAACGCCGACAACTGCCTCCGGGCGCTACGGGCCAATACGATCCCCGGGCGGCTCGAGGAGTCGGTCGAGTTCTGCGGCAACTTCACAGCGCGGCAGAGGACCGATGAGAGCCTGCTGCCCGAGTACGCGGCCGAGGCGTGCGTCGAGAACAAGGACAAGGAGCCGGTGGCGAGGGTCAGCAGCGCCTGCGCGTGCATCCCCACGCCGGTAGTGCCGGAGCTGCCCAGGACGACGACGCGTCCTCCTGTGCCGACGGTGCTGCCTCCCAAGGCATGAGGGAAAAGCACTGTAAAGAGAGAAGATGGGGTTCTAGTTCAGCTGTAGCGTCATGACAAGAACACAGCGTCTGCCCGGTCATTGCACCTACGCGTGACCAGCTGTGTAGATAGCTTTTTATGCAGCTAAGATGTCTCCTCAATGTCTCGTGGCGTAGTATCCTTCCAAACCGTCGTCAATGAAGAGGCATGATAATCAGTCCGAACACCACTAGGGTCCGAAAGGGGAAGTGCTAGAAATGCTAGCCAACCAACCAGGCGGGGAGACAGGCCGTCAGGGATCGGCGGGCATGTGCCACACCGCTGGACTCTTTGCCCTCGAGCCAGACGAGCCCCGAAGCTCTTTATTTCCCTGGAGGACCACTGCCCTTCTTCTCACAAAGGGCAGAAGAGGTCGAAACACAGGCGACAAAGACGAACGACTCAGGCGGGGTGAAACTCGTTTCGAAGCGGGCAAGTAATCGCACAAATGGCGCAAGCAGCAGAGTCCACACGCCGCACACCGCCCACGGGCCAGCTACTTTTGTACAAATCCGGATCGTCCGTGACGAAACCACGCCTCGAAGCGCGCGCAACGAGAGCGTGAGCTGAGAACAGGCGAAAAAAGGCGGCGAAATCCGATGCCGGAAGGTCCATCGTGACATCGTAACGTGTTCGCATGCGCTCCAGTAAAAACAAGACTTGGGCCGTAGGGTGGGTGTGAGTGTGGGTGACGAGGAGGGGGGGGACGGGGGACGGGAAAGGGGGTGAGGATATCAGCATTCATCCTGATGGGGCACATGCACAGACCAGGCTGTGCGGGTTATCGGCAAAACTATATTTCCGGTCATGCTGCCTCTCATGTAATTGACTGGTACAAGTGGGTACATACTCGACTCGGTCCACTCATATTGTCCCGGCTCTTCTCCAGATCCGGAGCCATGCCGGGCCGATCAGTAATCACACCCCCCCCTTCTTCCCCTCGCTGAAGAGATGCTACTCACCCCTCCCCGGTCAAGACTCATGTGCTGCTTGTTTGTCCCCAGAAGAGAGCGGCAGAGTCACAAGTCAGCCCATTTTCTTGGTTGGACCACTGCTTTGCTGTCTGTCTGCAGCTCTCTCTGTCGGTACTTTCGCTGTGTCTCGGAACGGGGTCCTTTTTTTTGTGTACCCTCTTCTCTTTTCTGTCCCTCCCCCCAAAATCGCCATCTACTTTCTCTTCTTCTTTTCTCCTCCTACTCCTCCTCCTCCTCAATCCCCTTGGCTTAAACCTCCGACATCAAGATGCTGTCCTCCGCCAGAATCGCAACCCGGCAGGCCGCCGTGCGCCGCATGGGCGCTCTCCCCGTCTCCGCCGCCCGAGCCGGCTCTACCTGGGCCAACGTCCCTCAAGGTCCTCCTGTATGTCTCACACACGCAGCTCTCCCGATGCCAACTGAGTGCGCCACACGATTGCTAACGAATTCCACAGGATGTAAGTGTCGGCTCTGAAGAATGAGCAGCAGCAACAACCACGAGAGAGAGAGATAGAAAAAGAAATACCACAGACGAGACTGGATTTGCTGACTGGGCCGCTTTTTCCCCGGCAACGAACAGGCCATTCTCGGTATGACGCACTCGCAGCTCCCTCCCCACTGCGAGCTTTTTTCCCCCCCAAACTTCGAGCTCGATCGTGACTAACACCAGACAAACAGGTATCACGGAAGCCTTCAAGGCCGACAAGTTCGATGGAAAGATCAACCTCGGTACGATGCCCCCCCGCCAAAACCAAGAACTATGCTTTGCTGTCCCAAGCTAGCTTTGCGGTTGGACCTCGCCACGCTACGTACAAAGTGACTTACAAAAAAACCCAGGTGTCGGCGCCTACCGCGACGACCAGGGCAAGCCCTACGTCCTGCCCTCCGTCCGCACCGCCGAGGAGAAGGTCGTCGCTGCCAAGCTGAACAAGGAGTATGCCGGCATCACGGGCGTGCCCGAGTTCACAAAGTCGGCCGCCGTGCTCGCCTACGGCGCCGGCTCCCCCGCCCTCGGCCGCCTCGCCGTCACCCAGTCCATCTCCGGCACCGGCGCCCTCCGCATCGGCGGCGCCTTCCTCGCCCGCTTCTACCCGGGCGCCAAGAACATCTACATCCCCAACCCCTCGTGGGCCAACCACGGCGCCGTCTTCTCCGACGCCGGCCTCGCCGTCCAAAAGTACCGCTACTACAACAAGGACACCATCGGCCTCGACTTCGAGGGCATGCTCGCCGACATCAAGGCCGCGCCCCGCGGCTCCATCTTCCTCTTCCACGCCTGCGCCCACAACCCCACCGGCGTCGACCCCACCCCGGAGCAGTGGCGCGAGATCTCGGCCGCCGTCAAGGCCGCCGGCCACTACGCCTTCTTCGACATGGCCTACCAGGGCTTCGCCTCGGGCGACACCGACACCGACGCCTTCGCCCTCCGCCACTTCGTCGAAGAGGGCCACAACGTCTGCCTCGCCCAGTCCTTCGCCAAGAACATGGGCCTCTACGGCGAGCGCGTCGGAGCCTTCTCCATCGTCGCCGCCGACGCCGAGGAGCGCGCCCGCGTCGACTCCCAGGTCAAGATCCTCGTCCGCCCCCTCTACTCCAACCCCCCCGTCCACGGCGCCCGCATCGCCTCCGCCATCCTCAACGACCCCGCCCTCAACAAGCAGTGGCTCGCCGAGGTCAAGGGCATGGCCGACCGCATCATCACCATGCGCGCCCTGCTCAAGGAGAACCTCGAGAAGCTCGGCTCCGCCCACGACTGGTCCCACATCACCAGCCAGATCGGCATGTTCGCCTACACCGGCCTGACCCCCGACCAGATGGACACCCTCGCCAAGGAGCACTCCGTCTACGCCACCAGGGACGGCCGCATCTCCGTCGCCGGTATCACTACCGGCAACGTCGGCCGCCTCGCCGAGGCCATCTACAAGGTCAAGGGTTAAATCTTAAGACTTTTTTTTTTTGCCCTTGTAGAGAACATCATTTGATTTTGCCCAAAGGGTAGTTTATTCCCCACCCCCAAACAAAAAGAAAAGGAGGTTTGTACGAACACGAAGGGGAGTTCCAAGATGGGCCATCTGTTTCTCTGCGACGCCAAGCTAGACCAGGCCCCCGGTAGATATTACTAGACGTTTGAGGCTCTCTTGGTAGACCACGCAATTGCGTCCCGGCTGTGTACAATATGGCGGCACGTCTTTCAAATGTAAACATGTCCAACACGCTTGCTTTTTCGTCAAGTGACTCATGTGATAATTGTTCCCTCGCTCCTCCCCAGGCTGGTGCGCCCCCCCCCTCCCCCCCTCACTTGATGACCGCTCACGCCTTATCCAGCCGCGCCAGGTCCCTCCTCGCGTCCTCCAGCTCCCTCTCGAGCTGCCGCTTCTTCCGCGCCATCTCCCGCAGCGTCCTCTCCTTGCCCCCGTCCCCGTCCCCGTCCCCGCCCCGGCCGCGACCCCGTACCCCTCCAGCTCGGCGCGCAGCGTCGCCACCGCGCCCTCGAGCCGCATCCGCGCGTCCCGCAGGTGCGCTGCGTAGTTGCCCAGCGCCGCCGCCATCTCGGGCGAGTACACCTCGCGCCGCACCCCCTCCCGCGCCGCGACGGCGTCCGCCTCGGCCCGCTGCGCCTCGAGCCCCGTCTCGGCCGCCCGGAACTCGAGGCTGCGCGCCACCACGCCGTGCTTGGCCTCGAGCGCGCGCACCAGTAGCGTCAGCGCCCCCGCGTGCTTGTCCAGCACCCCCGTCAGCCCGGCCGCCGCGCGCGCCCGCTCCCGCGCCAGCGCGTGCCTCGCCTCGCGCGCCTCGGCCTCGAGCCGGCGGTACGTCGCCTGCAGCGCAGGCACGTTGCGGTGCAGGAAGGAGGGGTTCGTCGTCGGGCTCGCGATCCGCGCGAGGGCGACGGCCGAGGCGTGCAGCGTCGCCGACACGAGCTCGCCCAGCTGCGGGAGGAGGGACTGGAGCTCGGTGAAGGGCGGGTTCGAGAGCAGGATCTTCAGCGAGTCGGCGGGGAGGGGCTCGGCGGTCGGCTTGAGTAGCGGCGGAAGGAGGAGGAGGAGGTCGAGGAGGGAGTCGGGGAGGTCTTGTTGTTGTTGCGGCTGCAGCGCCGAGGCGGCCTGGGAGGCGGATTTGCTGCGGGTGATTGTCCTCGCGGGCGCGGCTTTGGGCTCGGGAGGGACGGTGTTGGAGATGGCGCTGACCAGGAGGTGATCTCTTGCGGCGTTGAACCTGTGGTCTGCGAGTTCCTGGGGTGTGTTAGCTGGGGGGGCCAAGCGTCATGGGGTTCATTCCGATTGATGCTTCGGCGGTCTAGGGGCGCACTAACATTCTGGGCCGAGGTCTGCTCCTTGCTCGCAGGTTTGTTGGTTGTGCCGTCGGGGTTGAGGATCGCCGTCGTGAGGGCGTGATGCAGCTCGGCGAAGTCTGGATTGTTTTTCAGGACGGATGGCTCGACTGGCGGCAACATGGCTGGCCGTCTTTTGTTTATGCTTCGATACCCAACGTGTTTCCTCGGCTGTGTTCCAGGGCCGTATCGCGTCTCTTGGATCCGGCAAAAGGGAGTCGAATGTCGATTTGTGTACCAGGCGCAGCAAGCTGCCTACGGTCCGCCGGCCTCGGTGTGTCGGTGTGGAGGGGTTCGCTCGAGCTACGCCGGGCCGGCGCAAAGACCACTGACCCCTGTCACGAAAGCAACACGCCGTCACCTGATCCACTAGGTACGTTCCTGTGTCAGTACGTACCTGTGTCAGTACGTTACTCAGTCACATGATACATCTCGATCCACTCCAGAGTGTCACCCACTCCTCTTGGACCCGGCCAATCAGCCGCCTCAATCCGCAGGGAGCGGAACATCTACCCGCCCGAATCTCGAAGCTCCGAATCTCTGCCCATTGCCAAAAAATCATCCCGGCTACGCAAGCTCACGAATTCGAACGACGCCGACGAGGACGACGACGATAACCCCCCGTCCTCCCCCGACGACGCCCGCCGCCGGCCAACCCAATGCCGCGCATCTGAAACGATTCGAACCGATCCCTCCCCCCAAACGAATCCTCCCGGACCAGAGCAAAACGATGCGCTTCACCACCACCCCGAGGCCGGGGTCCTCCCTCCTCGCCGCCTTCCAAAACCTCACCCTCACAAGCGCAACCGCCACAGCCTCGTCCGCCCGCCGCGCCTTCTCGACCTCCCCGCCCTCTCCACAAAGACAATCTCCATCCAGAAGATCCCCTCCGCCCCCGTGCCCCCCTACCCCTACGGCCCCGCCTGCTCTACAAGCAGTCCAACACGGGCCTCTACGGCGCCGCCCGCATCCGCCACGGCCACAACGTCTCGGAGGACCACGGCCAGGTCACCCCGCGCACCTGGCGGCCCAACGTCCACTACAAGCGCCTCTGGTCCGACGCCCTCGGCGCCTGGGTCCGCGCCCGCCTCACCACCCGCGTCCTCCGCACCGTCCGCCGCGAGGGCGGCATCGACGCCTACGTCACCAAGAACAAGCCCGCCCGCGTCCGCGAGCTCGGCCCGGGCGGCTGGAAGCTCCGCTGGCTCGTCACCCAGACGCCCGCCTTCCGCGAGCGCTACGCCGCCGAGCGCGAGGCCCTCGGCGTCGAGGCCCCCATGCCCAGGGACCAGTCCGACCTCGTTGCCTACATGGTCGACGCTGCCACCAAGGGCCCCTCAGCGGCTCGACCAAGAGGCTCATCGAGCGGAGAGCCGACCAGGTCATCGCAGAGGAGTTCGACCTCGGCCGCGAGACCGAGCTGTACGAGGAGGCGGTGCGCCGGGGGCTCAAGGATCCGCCCGTCTGGAAAAAGAGGTTATCGGAATAAGGAGTGCGGCATTGAGTTTGTTTTTTCAAAAAGGCATGATGGAAGAAGGGAAAAAACTGGTCATTGTATCATATGTACAAATATCTCCCCCTCGCCGTATAGTGTAGAAGAATACGCAAATGGAGCGGGGGGGGGAAGCTTTTCACTCTCACAAAAAGAAGGCAATTTTAAATACATCTAAAAACTTTTCTTGGGTGATTTTTTTTGTGTATGTGATGTCTTCAAACAAACTCGCTTTCCGGAACCGTCCCGTCAGTTCGAAAAATGGATATCATCTCTCATGTTACGCCCTTTTTTGTGCATGTGTGTGTAAGATGCTCCGGGAACCCCACCACTCCCAAGTCCACTATCCCGCATTTCGTCATGTCTGCAGAAGTTCCCAACTCGTCGTTTCATCAAGAATCCCGTGCAAGAGGACCCCCCACCCCCTTAAAAACGCAAATCCCATCCAATCTTGGGCCCCAGCTTGGGCAGCTCGTCCGCGACGCTCTGCACGTCCTTGTCGCCGCGGCCGCTGACGCAGATGACGACGTCCTCGCCCTTCTTCATCGTCTTTGCCAGCTCGATGGCGCCGTAGATGCCGTGCGCCGTCTCGAGGGCCGGGATGATGCCCTCGAGCTGGCTCATGAGGCGGAAACCGATAAAGGCCTCGGCGTCGGTCGCGGCGACGTACTTGGCCCGCTCGCTGTCCTTCCAGCAGCTGAGCTCCGGGCCGACGCCCGGGTAGTCGAGGCCGGCCGAGACCGAGTGCGTCTCGGCGACCTGGCCGTGCTTGTCCTGGAGGATGTACGTCTTGACGCCGTGCAGGACGCCCTTGGTGCCCCCCGAGAGGGTGGCGCTGTGCCTGGCCGTGTCGACGCCGTCGCCGCCGGCCTCGACGCCGAGGAGGCGGACCGAGGGGTCGTTGGCAAAGGGGTAGAACATGCCGACGGCGTTGCTGCCGCCGCCGACGCAGGCGACGACGGCGTCCGGCAGCTTGCCGCGCTTCTCGAGCATCTGCGCCTTGGTCTCGTTGCCGATGACGGACTGGAAGGTGCGGACGATGGTGGGGAAGGGGTGGGGCCCGATGGCGGAGCCGATGATGTAGTGGGTGGTGTCGAGCTCGACGACCCAGGCGCGCAGGGCCTCGTTGACGGCGTCGCGGAGCGTCTTGCTGCCGGCCTCGACGGCGACGACCTTTGCGCCGAGGAGCTTCATGCGGAAGACGTTGAGGGCCTGCCTGCGGACGTCCTCGGCGCCCATGTAGACGGTGCACTCCATGCCGAACTTTGCGCAGACGGTGGCGGTGGCGACGCCGTGCTGGCCGGCACCCGTCTCGGCAATGATCTTTGTCTTGCCGAGGCGCTTGGCGAGCAGGAGCTGGCCCAGGGCGTTGTTGATCTTGTGGGAGCCCGTGTGGTTGAGGTCCTCGCGCTTCAGCCAGATGTTGGCGCCGCCGGCGTACTCGGTCAGCCGCTCGGCGAGGTGCAGGTGGCCGGGGCGGCCCATATAGTCGTAGTAGGAGCGGTACTCCTCCCAGAAGGATGGGTCGTCCTTGATCTTGTTGAAGCCCTCCTCGAGCTCCGACAGGCAGTCCATCAGGCTCTCGGGCACGTACTGGCCGCCAAAGTCGCCGAAGCGGTCGGGGATCTTGCCGTGCATGGCGGCGAGCTCCGCCACCAGCGAGCTGTCCTGGTCGGCGGTGATTGTCTCGTCGACGGTGGGGTCGGTGGGCTCCTTGGCGGCGCCCATGGCCTCGACCATGCCGACCTCGCGGGTGGTCTCGTCGTTGGCGTTGTCGCGGCCGCAGAGGTAGGCGCAGTACTTTGCGACGTCGTCGTACAGCTCGCCGGGGGCGGCCTTTTGGAGGGTTGTGATGATTTGGGAGCCGACGACGACGCCGTCGGCGAGCTGGGAGACGCTCAGGAAGTGGTCTCTTGTGCTCACGCCGAAGCCGACCGCGGCGGGCTTGTTGCCGCTGTACTTCTTGACGCGTTCGACGAGGGCGGGCAGGTTGGCGTTTAGTGAGCCGCTGGCACCGGTGACGCCCTGGCGGGAGACGACGTAGATGAAGGAGTCGGCCAGCTTGCAGAGGATCTTCATGCGGGCGTCGGAGGTTGCCGGAGCGATCAGGGGAACGTAGGAGAGTCTAGAGTCTGGGGGTCAGTCGTGGGTAGGCTCGCGGGGCATTGGGGGTTGGTTGTAACTCACCCTCCCTTTGTGCAGAGCTTGCGGAAAGAAATAGCCTCCTCGGGAGGCAGGTCGACGACGATGAAGCCGTTGACGCCCGACGCCTTGCAGTCGGTCAAGAGCCTCTCCTCACCGTAGCTCAGGAGGGGGTTGTAGTATCCCATCAACATGACGGGGGCCTTCAGGCCCTGATCTCTTGCGTCCTTGACCATCTTGAGCGTCGACTCGATCGTTACGCCATGTTTCAGGGCAACCTGCGTCGGGGTGTCAGTCCCTGGTGCGCTGCCAAAGTACGTGGGCTTCTAGCCGCGGCCACCCACCGTGTTTGATGTCTGGATAGTCGGGCCGTCGGCGATAGGGTCGGTGAAAGGAGCGCCGAGTTCAATGACATCTATGCTACAGTCAGAGTCGCGCCCTCGTCTTACGGAAGTCTTGGCATGAGTTGGAGCAACTCACCAGCGCCGCCCTTCTCCATGGCCAGCAGGACATTGGGCGTGTCCTGGGGCGTCGGGTAACCGGCAGTAACATATGTAACAAGCGCGGGCTAAGTAATGAACTGATTGTCAGTCGAATTTCTGCATGTGAGGCCAACACTGCGAGTCTTGGCGGTGAGGGTCGGCCGTCTTGGACATGTCGGCGCGGGGCCCCGCGATCGCAACGAGGGGCAAAACAAAACAAAAAGGCCGGGGGAGAGACTCACCCTGTTTTGGGCCTTGCAGCGCTGGAATGTTTGCCGAATGCCTTCCATGATTGTGTGTGATACCTTCTCGTGCCGATTGAGGGTATATAGAAAGTGTTTGACTTGCAAGTATCACCGGGTGGGAGGGGGGAAGGGGCCGTGGGAAGATGGAGAGAAGAAAAGATCGAGGGCGGTGGTACTTTTATGGAGGAGGAACAATGATGTCGCCCTCGGTGTCGGAGGCGTGTCAAGAGGCGGGCGGGAGCTCCGACCTGGACTGCACAGGTAGGTGGTGTACTTACATAATACGTATCTCCAGGTACACTAACACAGCATCTCAGCATCAGAGCCCCTACAGCGTGCCGTCCCCACGCCCGCCACCTCCCCGATGCCGGATAGCGGCCTGTTGATCCAGAATTGAGCGTCCTGACTGGTGCGAGGACCCAACGGTCCCCCCCCCCCCCTGCCCCAGTCCCCAGCGTCACGTAGTGTATCGCTTCACGGCCAAGTCGGAGCCCGCCTCTCCGTGCCGTTGCGCTCCGAGGCGGGGCGGAGATGCCCAAAAAGGGCAACTCCAGATGTCTCTATTTTTAAATCCCCACCTCGCCATCCGTCCCGGCAGGCAAAGAAAGACACTCTCTCTCCCCGCCAAAACAGAGTCATCGAATACACACGTTCCTGCGTCTTTTACACGCATCATTCATGTGTTGCCCCAAAGTCAATGATTCCGGTCGGTAATAATCAATTATTAATATCTCTTCAATTGACATCTCGCCCCTTCAAGCATCACCCCTCGGCCCTGTTCGCCCCCCACCATTGATTGCCTTGAACTGCACAGTCCCCACAGCCAGCTCTCGTACTCCACATCACGAAGACGACCGAGCAATACGAACAGGACATTTTATTTGGTTGCGGCTGGCAGTTGTTGTATTTTCTTTTGTTATATCTTGGACTACCTCGCGATATGTATTTACCAAAATAGACATTCTGGTAGAGCAAGCGGTGCTGCCACAAGCACAAGAGAGAAAAAAAAGTAAATCATTCTCTTGATGAAATGATTCGGAACGCAAAAAATCGAGACCCGTCGTAGAATCAAATAGACAAAAACGGTGCGGCAACTTTGGGCCGTTGGTATCTTTTGAAGACTTGTCTCCTCCCATCCCTATGCACGAATATCGAAAAGTAACCTGCTCGTCATAATCCAACGCCTTTGCATTTCGTGCTCTTCGTATTATCTTCCAGACTTGTCGTAAATGAGGCATATCTCTCGGCATCGGTCCAGCCGAGGCCGGAGGTAGATCGGTCTTCACCTCTTCCTCTTCTTCTTCTTTTTTTGCGTACTTTTACATCTTTTTTTTTCATCTTCTTCTTTCTTGGTGAAGCTTCTTAGATACCGTCTAGAACTTGTTCGATGACGCTGTGTCGAGGTGCCCATACGAGCTTTGTCTTTGGTGGCCCTCCATTGGCTGCGCTCTGCGGCCTTGTACGCTCGTCTTCTTGACAGCCTTCTCGTCTCGGAACTCGCCGTAGTGACCATCGTCCACCGCGGATACGTCGCTGCCGAATTGAGGGAATCGCGAGTCGTTGTCGCGCGACCTGGGAGGGCTTCGGGGGCTCATGGCCGGCCGGTCGTCGCCCGTGTAGCGCAACCCGCCCTCGCTGCGGCCCTTGTCCGGAATCGCCATGCCGACCAGAGCGCGGACGACGCCGATGAGAACGACGATAACGTAGACGAGGAGGATCCCCGTTGAGATGAGAGCCTCTTGGATGATGCCGCGGCGGAGCAGGTCGGTGACGTGCGTAACGGCGCCCGTGACTTCGTCGGTTGTCACGGACGAAGGCGACGCGAGGAACGTCTGGAGGTCCGAATCCCCCGAGACGGACTCTCCGGCCCCGCGGCTGAAGGTGTCGTTGGGAAACAGAGGGAACGTGACCTGTGAGTGGTCGTGGACCCACGTCAGTCCTTTTTGCACGGCCTCGATCTTGAGCCCGATCGTGCAGCGGACCACATCCTTGATGGGGTTGATGAGGATGGTGCCGTTGAATACCGTCTCGAGCCCCGTTGCCATGGTGCTGGTGAAGGTGTTGAGCGTGTCGTTGACCGCCGTGGTGGCGTTGGTGACGTATCCGAGCATGTCGTTGTTGATCTCGTTCTGCGTCGACAGCACCACGCTGTTGGCGCCGTCGGCCCACGACTTGGACACGTCCTCGAGCGAGGTGACGACTTCGTTGGCGAACCCGCCCACTTGGTTGGCGAGCGCAGGGACCTCCCTCTCAACCGCTTTGAGGAGGACGTACTGGCACAGGCAGGAGAAGAAGCCGGCGATGGCCAGAGCCAGGACGAAAAGAGCCGGAAGCGACGTGGCGTATGCAATGGCCCACCGCACGAGGATCTGGCGCTTGCCCTTGAAGTGGGATGCAATCTTGATGCCCCAGGTGGCGGTCATGGGCCGCGAAGCAATGTAGACCACGTCCATCGAGTCGTACTGGTTGCTGGCCATGATCTTTGCGTGTTTCCGCTCCCGCCTCCACCGCCTGATCTCCATCCACGCCATGGGCGCCATGACGAGCGCGGCGAGGATGCTGAGAACGACGATGAAGATGATGCGGGACTTGTGGATCATGCCCCGTAGGTTGTCAAAGAAGTCGGAAATGTTGTTGTTGGTCGAGCAGAAGGTGAGCGCCTGCTTCTGGGCGACGGGGAAGACGGAGCGGTCGAACTTGTAGCCCTTGTAAGCATCTTGGACCGTCGTCTTGAGGAGGTTGAACGGGAACGAGATGGCCTCGGCGGTCATATTCTGGACCTCTTCGAAAGTGGGAATGTCGTTGTTGAGCCTATTGAGGTCACTGACGAAGCCGCTCGTGTCGATCTTGAGGTCGCGCAGGTCGTTGACGGGGCCCGAAAAGTCCACCTTGGGAAAGTCGGGTAGGACGTTGCCGAGGACAGAGCTCTCGATGGCATCGACAGCCTTGTTGATGCCGTCGCTCAGGCTCTTGGACTTGTCGTCGATGACGTTGGAGATGTCGCCGACCGCCTTGTTCATGGCGTCTGTGACCTTCTTGGTGACATCGGAAGCGACGTCGAGTCCGCCGTGGATGAAGGCGGTGATGAGGCAGGTGTACATCGAGGTCAACATGTTGATGACGAAGATGATGAGGTTCTGGACACCGGTGATGAGCAAACCCAGCATGGCGACCATGCCGTCGAGAGTCTTTTCGATGCCCTGGGCCGATAGCTCGTTCACGCCGACGGAGAGGTAGTGAGGCATGGACGCCATGGCGCTGCCAATGTCTTCGACCTTGGTGCAAGCCGAGAGGGCCTTTTGGTTCGCTTCGTCGACATTATCGTTGAGACTGGCGACGAGCAGCAAAACTCTGGCGAGGACGAGCAAGAGCAGGATCGTCCACCGGTTCAGCCAGATCTGGGAGAGCCTGGCCTGGAGACTGAGGTATGGCGTGATGTAGGGAGCAGTGTCGGCTCGCGCTTGTTGCGTCTTTCTAAGTTCCGCCATCTCGAGCGAGTCCGACCTAAGGGAGTCGGGGACGGCCGGGTAGGCCTCTTCTTGTTTTGGATTCCGTGAGGAAAACATCTTGAGTCTATGCAGAGCGTAAGATGATGATGCAAATTATTCTTGACCAGCAAAGAAGAGAAAAATGAAGAGGGGGGGGAGAAAAGAAAAGAAAAGAACAAGAAATAAAGACGACGAGGAAATTTGCAAATGAGGCAGAGAGAAGGGTCGACGATGAGGAGGGGAAAATTATGCGTTGGTGAAGGTTGAGTGTCCAAGGAAAATTAGGTGAATCACTCGACGAACAGGAAAGTGGAAGGAGAGGGAAGAGGTAAGGAGAGTGACAAAGGAAACTCGTCAAGCAGCGATGCCGAACAAACTTCCTATGATTCCATTGTGGGTACGTCTTGGGAGAGGATGAATACACAGGACGAGGATGACTTGGAAGGGCAACAGACGAGGAGTGTGACTGGGAAAGTGCCGCACATAATAAAAAAGGAAGCCGACTAACACGGCCAGGCCCGGCAGCATCGCACAAAGTATTCCCCTGCCCACGCATCTCTAGCCGCGCAACAAGGGCAAAACAAGAGTCGAAATTAGAACAGGAGAAGAGGCGGCTTACCTGATTCACACCACAATGCCAAAGAAAGGTCGTAAAAAGCAACAAGAAGACCCTTTTTTGGCCGCGGCCTTGAAAGGAAATTACCACGACTTGGCCCGGATTGCTGTTTCGTTTGGCGGCACCGGGTTCAGGGTGGATTTGGGCAGAGCCGTTCGGTTCTCTAAGCGCGCTCGCCCTACGGCTCTCTCTCAGCCAACCAAATGCGTCGTCCGGGGTCACGATGAGCGGCTGCTCAAACGCTGCTAAGGCAGAGGGGATATTTCCGGAAAACGAAATGGGGCTCTTGGAGGCCCGATGTCGTGTAGCCGTATAATCAGATCAGTCGATGTTTAGCCCTGCAATAGTAGACTCGGTCCGTCTCGAGGACAGGACAGGACAGGGCAGAGCTGAGGGCGTGAGAGCCGATGCAATGAGCCGGCTTGGCGAGAATGGTGAGCGGGTGGTTGTTGTTTTAGTTGTAGCTCCTACAATGAGGTCTCGTCGTCGTCGTCGAATGATGAGACTCTTTTGTTTGAGACTTGCCGGGTGAGAGAACTTTGTCGTTGTGATGGCAGATGAGCAAGTGGCCAACTCGATACAAGCCAACGGCGGATGGCTTCATGAATGGGACGAGCTCGAATGATATAGCAATCGAGAGTTTGAGTCACTGAGCAAGGGAACACCACGGAGCCACAGGTGGGATGGTGCCCATCTTTCCGAAAGCCGCCATTCTGGGGGTGTAGCAGAGGATGGATGGCATTTAAACGACTGGTGCGAGAGCTCACGGCAAGAATGCGCTGTGACGCCATTGGCAAGCCTCGAGCATTATGACCGAGAGAAGTAGAGATAGAGCCCTTCCCGCCGTGCCACCTCGTGGGCGATGGTGGCCCGCTCCATTCCCCATCCCCGTCGCGAGTCACGCCAGCGAGAGCAAACTGGGTTGCTGGCCGCCGGTGGCTGTGTCTGGCGGGGGAGACATGGCTGGGAAGAAACGGTGAGTCGGGCGGTCGGTATGATGTATCCGTACTGTATCCGTAGGTACGATGTGCATCGTGGTAGGGTGGTCAGAAGGAGCTTCTCGATTCTGGATTTGGTGGAGATGGCCTTGTGGGACACCAAGGGTCACGGAGGCTTAGAAGCCACACCAGGAACACAAGCAAAAAGCAAACGATCGTCAGACAGCTAACGGAAAAGAGGCGGTAGATGCTCGGATGGCTGGCGCTTGCATGGGGGCCCCCTAGACGGTTTTGCCAGAGTTGTCATCCAATAGATGGACGGAGAAGGCTTGTTCGGTTGACGTCGCCAAGAAAGACCCCTTGTAAACGGATGGCCAGTAAAGGCGGAGATTGGCAAAGGCGGGAGCAAAGTATTGGCGGGAGACGATGGGCGGGAATTCTTGATGCTGTCACTGGTGTGTTTGGCTCTCCGTGTCGGGCATTCATTCCATCGTCCATCATCCATCCATGCATCAACCCATCCCATCCACCGTCCAAAGAGGCTCGTCGGCGGGCGGGCGATGATTTGTGCCAAGCCAAGCCTTTTTGCCACACAGCGCGAGTGAATGCGAAAACCGGTTTGCGACAGCAAGGTTGATCTTGGTCAGACAGCTCGAAAGCTTACTTGATGAAGATTCCACCTGGTCGCTGTGGCATCCTGGCAAGTGTTCATCCCAAGCCATTGGCCACGTCGATAAGGTACATGTGCTACGTACCTACCTAGGTAGGTATTCATTCGTAGGTAGGTAGGTAGGTACCTACCTAGGTTAAGGTTGATGTGAGTCGGGAGGCAAGAGAAGGAGGGGCCGGGTCATGCCTTCCTGTCCTTGGTTTCCCGACGTTGCCCTCGTCTTGCCGATGGCAGGCGCAGTCGGGCGAGGGTCGGTCTTGCCTCGTGCGATCATTCAGGCCAGGCCCCAAAAGCAAGGTACCATCGATCTCCTGCCCGTCCGTTAGGTACCACTCACGGCCAAGATGTGGTTCCCAGTTTCTTTCTTTCCCTCTTTCAAACGGCAGTGGCCCCACTAAACAAGAAACTCCCACCTGCCCTGTGCCCTGTGCGCCTTTCTTCCTTCCTGCCGTGCGTGCCTGCGTGAGTCGTCTCAAGTTTTGACGCTGGCAGGAAATGATTGGCCCCGGGCTCTTCGACGGGCGCTTCGCTGTCAGTCAACGCGGCGAGCCATGTCGGCTGGCTACAGAGACTGTCAATACGAAGCTTGCATTTGTAAAGGAGAAAATCGTGGCCGTTGGAGGGTATAAATGCGGCATTTCTTGTCGCGTGATGAAATGCTGGACTAGGTAGACTTGAGCATCACAGCAAAGAGAGTCGGGCTGAATACTGGTGTCGGGGGTATCAAGCCCGCCGTCATCGATAGCTTCGCAGCCATCAAACTCGTCTTTGCATGACAGACATCCCAGTCGGGCGATGAGCAAATAAGAAAACAGGCCGAGACAGCAACAGCTTGGGATAAGTCGAATGTAGGGACATGCTGCTCAGGGCCTTGCTGCCCGTAGCTGAATACCTACCTACCTACGTACCTAGGTGGGTGTGTCCCGGGTCGCAAGTATGTACCGTATCCCAGAGTGGCCTGTGTTCTTATCGGCGATCTGTTATCTCAATATATCTTATCTTTCAGATCTCTTATCTTGACATCTCCGTAAGAATCTCAGACCCCGGATCGGATAAATGACTTTCCGATTCATGCCAAATTTTCACGCGAGCGCCACTTGCCAACCTCCTGCCCCCCTCCCCCCCTGCCTACTGCCCCTGCCCTGCCCTGCCTGTGCCTCCCTACTGCCGACCCAGGCCTTTGCGCATCCCACATCGCAGCTGAATATCCGTATCCGTGACTGTAACGACCCACGGGAAGGAGCAATCTCATAGCTGGATCTGGCAGGCGGTCGCCTAAAACCTCAAACCTCCAAGGGAACTTCTCGCGCTCGACTTGCTCCGACGTCCCTCCAACCCGAGACAACATCATCAATTTGCGCATCCTGTGCCATCGCATCTAATCAAAGCGCCGACCTCAACTTTGTGACTTTGCTGGGCATTGATACTGATATCTGTCACCTGATCAAACCCACTCTCGGTCTCGACCCGACTCACCCAAGACTTGCGCCTCGCTGAAATTTCATCTCTCGCGTCCAAAAAAGTCTTTCTCCCACCTGCCAAACAACAACGCAGTCTTCCATCGCGTGCTCCTGTCTTCCCACGCGATAGCCAAGATGGCCGAGCCACCTCGCGATATCTCCTCCATCCTTGCCGCCCTAGGTAGGTGCTCAAGACGCGACCCAAGCATTTGATGCGCGCCCCCCCTCCCCTCCCATGAACACACCTCGACTGACTGCTTTGTCTTTCCTCAGGCGCCGCACAAAGAGGCTCGTCTTCGACGCCCGCCCAAGGGCAGCCCGGCATGCCTCCTGGATACCCTCCCCCCCCCGGCGGCCAACCGCCCCCTTCATACCCTCCAATGCCCCAGCAGAGCGCTCCTCCTTATGCTGGCGGCTACCCAGGTCTGCCTCAGCCTTCGGCCAGCGGCAGCCTGGATCTCAGCTCCATTCGTCCTGTCAACTCTGGCACCGTCAGCATCGCCGACGCCATCGCGCAAGCTAAGGCCTTTGCTGCCGAAAAGGGCGTCACTTCGTACGATCGACCCATCGTCTACTCCAACGAACCTCCCCGCGGCCCTGACTCTCGTGGCTACAGCAGGACCTCGCGCTCGCGCTCCCCTTCCAACCGTCGCGACCAGTTCCGCGACAACTTCAACCCTTACAGAGACGAGCGTCGAGGAGATGAACGTCCTGCTGCGCGAGACTACAGCCACCGCGAACGTTCCTACAGCCCCAATCCCCGCGGCAACACCTTCTCTCCTCGTAACCCCAGCGGTAGAGAGCGATCCCCTCTGAGAGGTAGCGGCGGCGGCGGCGGCGGCGGCGATGACAATGCCGAGACTATCCAGATCGAGTCGAGCCTCGTTGGCCTCATCATCGGCCGTCAGGGCGAGAACCTCCGTCGTATAGAGTCAGAGTCCGGCTGCCGAGTTCAATTCCTTCCTTCCAGCGACAACGGCCCCTTCCGTCAATGCAAGATCACCGGTCCCAGGGCACGACGCAGCGAAGTCAAGGAGGCCATTAACCGCATCATCGATGACAGCGGCATGGGTGCCATTAACCGCGGCGCAGCCAATCCTAAGGGTCCAGCTCCCCGCGACCATCGCGGTGGACCCCCAGGAGGACCTGGCGCTGCGGCGGCAGCAGGAGCGGCAGCTCTGCGGGACGGTGAGGATTGCATGCAAATCATGGTCCCCGATAGAACCGTGGGCCTGATCATCGGACGTGGAGGCGAGACCATTCGAGATCTTCAAGAGCGCTCCGGTTGCCACATCAACATTGTCGGAGAGTCTAAGAGCGTCAACGGACTTCGTCCTGTCAACCTGATCGGCTCTCGCGAATCCGCTGCTCAAGCCAAGGACCTCATCATGGAGATCGTCGAAAGCGACAGCCGAAACGACGGCCAGCCCGTCGCCCCCTCAAAGAAGCCTCCGAGACAAGACGGCGGCCACCATAGAGACTCTGGCCCTGGAGCCGGTCCCGACAAGATTCACGATGCCATCTACGTCCCCTCCGAGGCCGTTGGCATGATCATCGGAAAGGGGGGCGAGACCATCAGGGACATGCAGAACGGCACTGGGTGTAAGATCAACGTTGCCCAGTCTTCCGGACCAGGCGAGGTTCAGCGCGAAATTGCCCTCATTGGTTCCCGCGATAGCATCACGCGTGCCAAGCAGGCGATCGAGGAGAAGGTCGACGCAGTGGTGAGTCAACTTCCGAGTCCGCCCAAAGGTCGCGGTCTGGTAACTAACGTACACAACAACAGCGCCAGAAGAACTCTGGAGGTGGTGGTGGCGGCGGCGGCGGCGGCGGTGGTGGTGGTCGCGGCCGCCAGAACCAGGACTATGACAGGAGCTACTCTCAGCAGGCATCTAACCCATCAGCATCAGGATCGACTAATCAGCCAGCTGCTCAAGCTCCTGTGGGAGCTGACGGCACCGACCCGTACGCGCAGTGTAAGTCCACGGAAATGACGGCAACATGTCCGACGTATGCTAACACGCCGCAGACGGAGGATACCAAAACTACCTTGCCCTCTGGTACCAGTCCCTCGTATATCAACAGCAACAAGGCGGCGCAGCCGGGCAACCCGGCCAGCCCGGTACTCAGCCCCCACCAGGCTCCTCGTAGGGGTAGCCGCATGCGCTCTTATCCAGTGAGGGCCATGCTTGTGTGATGTGATTGATTGATCACTTGCCGTGGACCTCGACATGATGCTTCTTTTCGCATTACGTATACTGAAACGCCGCATATGCACATTGATTCTGGTGGCTCATGGCAGTACACGTTTTCAAATCATCCGACGACTGATACCTCCATACTGCTGGACTCGGAACAGCACAGCGCCAACTTGTGTTTTTTCTTTTTCTTTTTCTTGGACAATACCACGAACTGGAACGGACATCGAAGAAGGGGGAGGGGACAAGCTTGCCTCTGGTTTCGCTTCGCTGATTTCTCGATGCACTCACTGCCTTCGACGTTTGACGATGATGATGGCACTCCTCGCTTGCACATGATGCTTGACTGGCATGACTGGGAATCGGACTCCTGACATGGAAACGGTGCGTGATGCCGCCCGACGGCATGGTTCTACTGCCAAATCTCCATGACCCACGCTCTCTTGACGCCTATTTGATGGGCCGGGACACTGTTGTGCTGGTTCTCGGACGTCCATGGAATTTTCGGCAATGGCATGCCTTACCACCTCTGGAAGCTTGACGGACGGCCATTATGAAGCCTCGAGATGCCTGCCCGGCGGTCCTGACACATGAGAGATTTGGCCATGGGTCATAACACAAGTCGCAACTCTCCGATTGACTTGACTGAATCATTCTGTGGGTTCCGTGGTCAATGCTCTCCCTCGAGAAAAGCTTGCTCGCGTCTTCTTTTATTATTATCATGGGTTTTCCCGTCCAGTCCAGGTCACCTCGGTCTCTGTGGATATGATACCAGGCAGGTTTCTCTCTTGACGTAAAGCTGATGCTACTGAATCCCCATTTCCTTGTTATCTTGTCTGGTGGACGACGCGACCAGGGACGGGCGGTGGGCAGGAAAAAGAAGCAGAAGAAAAGAAGAAAAAAAGTAAAGGAGCAGTGCAATTCTGTATTAATAGTAATTCCTGAGTGTCAATTGATTCCCATGAGTATACGCGTCTCACGAGATGCAGCTGGCCGGTCCAGGGTTTGCCCAGAACGGGGACCGCAGTGGCATAAGAGACACCCGCTTCAGGTACCTTGGTTTGCGTTTGTGACATGAGCTGACGAGAGGCAGACTCCGACCTCGTCAGGACCACATCACCAATGTCTACAACGCACCGGGAAGACCACGATGGGATCTGATGCTCGGCACTTTCACGTGCGAATGTCTCCTCTCAGCTACAACATGGTCCGCTCTGCTGCGGTCTCCGGGGTACCCCTGCCTCGGCCACCCGCACATGGCCACACGGACATTACCTATTCGAGTAGGTTGTGGGAGAGACTTCTGGCAGCCCCGGGCTTGCCCGCCAAACCCCCGAGGACACAAGGAACGGGGCACAGGGCGTCCAGGTCGCTTGGGGGGGGGGGGGGGGGTTCTGCGTGTCTGTTCGCTGGCCGGGCTTGGCAGAGCATGAGAGGGCGGCACTGCATTCGGAGGGCGGTGGGAGACAGAGGGGGACGGAGAGAGACACAGGGAGGCACAGAGAGAAAGGGGGCTTGCTTGGCTTGATGCGGACCGGTGGCTGACGAGACACATGCTGAAGAGGACATCTGGCACGGGAGCACGCGCATTCGCTCGGAGGTAACACCGAGCAAATGAGCTGTTGAGTAATCGTGGGCGCGCACCGTTTGATGGACGAGCGCGAGGTGGATCTGGAGGGGTCATTGAACAGACGTCGAGGCTTATCTGGCATCTGCGACATTTAGGCCTTGTGCATACCGATGGCTATATTCCCCCCGGGTCCGTGCCGGCCGCGCATCGCGGGAGGGGGTGGGGAACAAGACGGATCGGCCCTTGGTGGTGACGCGTGCATTGGGGGGGGGGGGGGGGGGAGGAGCTCATGTCTTCGCCCTCGTATTCGTGGAGGAACCCGAACAGTCACGTCCTGTCACATCCTGTCATGCCCTGCCATGTCTCCCGTTCATGGCACGACCTTTTGGAGCTGAGTAAGGTTAAGGTTATGACATTGACGTGTGACGAACTGCCCATCCGCCGCACAGAGACTGGCGAAAGATTTCCGCATTAGGAAGTGCTGGGGTGCCGGTTGCCGGCGACATTTGCGCGTGCGCGTACGGGACACACGGGAGAACAACGGGGAGAGCAAGAGGGGGGGGGGGGAAGGGTCGCAGGGGTTTCTTATCTCCCCGTTGGTTGTAGAAGGCCCGGGATCGGACGAGAAGAGCGGTATGGGATGCGTGTCTTATCTGAGAGATGTTGCAGATGTTGAACGAAACACTCACACACAGAAAGAGAGAGACGGACAGAGGGAGAGAGAGAGAGAGAGAGAGAGAGAGAGAGGGTCCAGGCGATTCAAGCGAGAGAAACGGCTAGCTTTCGGGGGCGAGTGTCTTTGGGTGTTTTGAAGTGTCCCCTCACGTGTTGTCGGCGGTCCACGATGTTTCTGCCTCATCTGCATTCTGGCCGCGGGTGCCCGATCCAACGCTGCGTCGCAGGTCATCTGGGGGAGGGGGAGGGGGGGAGCGGTGTACGTGTACATAGGTAGTGTAGCAAAACCAGGGCTGATCAAGTCCGCCATTTGCTGATCCAGTCAAACATCCAAGTAGCACCACATCCATCGCGGTCATTGTCCGGGGAAAGCGGGCCTCGCGTATCTTGCAAGGGATCGACCGATGGAAGAGACATGTATTGTATGCACGACATACGGCAAAGCAGAGACAACGACGACGCCCACATTACATACATACCCAAGGGCAGCTGAGATATGCGGAACCTGGGCGAGACAGGCTCGGCTTGGACAAGACAGGATCGGCCGTTTGCAAAGGGAGCTCGCCGCTCCGTCCATCCGTCCATCCGTTCATCCACCCATCCGTCTGAGAGCCAGGCTGTCTGTCATGTTGGAAGCATGCAGGGTGACATGCAGCATTGCGCAGCCCACGATCCTTGTTGCTCAACATTTTTATTTTTATTCTTTTTTTAATTTTATTTTGATCTTGGACACCTCGCACCCACCTCCAAATAAACTTCCCATCAAAAAAACAAGAAGAAGATGAAAATAAGAAGAATCTGGGCGTGGGTTTATTTATCCACCTACCTGTCTATTGCTTACGGTTCCTTCGGTCTGTGCTTACATACATGTTGGCATCGACGAGGAGGGTGGGAAAAAGGAGATGCACAAAAACGTCGCCGGGTTCGTCCAGCGAGGGCCGAAAAAGGCGTAGCCATGTCTCTCCATGTCCGATGAAAAGACGAGAGATCCCCCCCCCCCCCCCATATCGTCACTACGTACGGATAGATACCGTCCTCGTTCTCATGGCCTTTGAGGCGCGTGGTGGGAAATGGAACATGCCGCGGCAAGCGTTTGTTAGCCCGGAGCCGAGGCGCAGATGTGGCTTTTACATGCCGCTGCGTTCGCGAGTGTGGCTGTCCCCTTTTTCCCACATGTCTATCCCCTCTTCTCCATGGTCCTCTCCCTATTGCCATGGATCCATCCTTCATTCTTTCGCCCTCCCGCCCCCCCCCCCCGTCCCACAGACAGGACCGAGGAGGGGGGGGGAGCTGCGTGTGATATCTGCTCATGTACGCGCAGTTGTGAAAAATGTCCGAGTTTGGATAGAGCACGGGCGATTTCGAGAGCGGGCGCAAGAGGCGGAGGCGTTTGCCTGATACTGCTGCTACTAATCCTACTGTGTTCTGCATCTGGACTACTGCAAGGCGGTTGCCAGCCGCATGTGCAAAGGGGGGGGGGGGGGGGGGGGAGGGTCCGGCTTCTTGCTCGTCTCTCTGCTGATGTTGTTTTGTCATGTCCTTTTTTTCTCTCCGATGCAACAGCATGGACCTTTTCATGTATGGTATGGCATGTACATATATGCCTGTATCTTTCCCGTCTGGATTTCGTTGCTGACGGGAGAGGGTGGCATTGGCATCGCGCTGATCCCGTCCGCCCCTAGTCTAGTCGTCACGATCAAACCCCGGCCTTTCGCACTCTCTTTTCCCTTCTTGTCCGTGTCTCGTTGGTCGGCTGCTTTCTTTTCTTTTTCTTTTTTTCCTTCCTTCCGTGTCGAGCGGGCTCCCGAGATACATAGATGCGGTGCTAGAGCCCCTTGTGTCGATCACTTGTATGTAAAGCTTTGTGGCTGCTGCTGCTGCTGCTGCTGCTGCCGATGCTGCTCCATCTTTGATTCCTTCGAGGCTCTTAGTCTTCTTCTCTTTCTTCTTCCGTCACACATTCTTCCTCATACCCCAGTCTTTGACCGTTGCGGAAACTTTCTCTTCTTCTTCCTCCCCCTCCCATCTTTCCGAGAGCTGGGCTTCAGTTGATGTTGAGAAGAAGAAGAAGAAGAACAAGAACGAGAAGAAACGAACTCGAACAAACCGTCGCGGAGCCTCCAACCCCGGGGCTCGCATCCATCCATTCCACCAGCCGCCTTACCTACCAACACACACACACACCAATCATTCTTTTCTCTTTTCTTGCAAGTTCGAGACCCCCTCCGACCCGTCGAGTGCCTCTGTTTCCCCCCCTTCTCAGCCCCAACCGCACCGCCCCCGTTGGCTCTTCAGCATACTAAAAAAAAAAAAAAACCATGTGCCGCCTCGTGCTCTTCGCGGGCACCTGCACCCGCTGCGGCGAGTCCCTCACCTGGGCCGACCTCTCGCAGCAGCTGTCGTGCCTCGAGGCCAAGAACGCAGACAGCTTCGGCTCGTGCCGCCGCGGCGTCGACGTCGAGACGCACGCCTTTGACCAGGAGTGCGACGCCTGCGCCGGCGAGGACGAGGGCGTCGCCGGCATGGAGTTCGGGGACCAGGAGTACCACGAGTACCACGAGTACCACGAGTACCAGGAGTACCAGGAGTACCAGGAGTACCAACAGCAGTACCAAACGTCGGCGTCGGCGTTGGTGTCGACATCAGCATCAGCATCGTCTTCTTCGCCTTCAACAGCGCAAAGGTCCGGCAAGAGGGCCAGCGGCAGCAGGGATGACGCAGAGGGGAGGACGAAGAAGAGGGCGAGGACGTGAGGCCCTCCTCCTCCCCGCGACAGAAATGGCAAACCCGAACGACGAAACAAGAAACACGATTCGAATTGGGGGGAGGACTGCTCTCTACTCTTGGCGAGGTGTTTTGGTGTTTGGAAGGGGCTCGGCGGGCGTTGGGATAACACGAGCTTTTCTTTTTCTTTTCCTTTTCCTCTTTGGTATCACCATTATGGGCGCATTTTGGCGCCATCATCAACCAGAGGCATTGCAGGTTACACTATTTGGGCACACGAAGACACGATAACCAAGACAGGACAAGACGGACAACATGGTCGGGACCGGCACGCAGCATGTGGGGAGGCCGGCGGGTTCTCTGCTGCAGTAGCAGCAGCAGCACCATCACAGGCGGGAGAACGGCAGAAGGAGGAAGAGAGAGAGGTGTCCTAGTCCCGCGTTAGTGGCGCGGCGATCGGGAGGGGCTTCTCGTGGGGGAGATCCGGCCCTTTTCTTGGCGTGCGGATGATCCTCCCCCGGCGCCCATCTTCGTGCGGACGTTGAGAGGAGGTCATTTGCTGACTTGACGGTAACGCATGTGTTGTTGTAATTGAAGAAAGAAAGAAACAAATGTTGAAAAGGGTTTGATCTGGTTTGGCTTGGAGGAAAAGGAGCTTGGAAGCAGTAAAACACCAGACCCGGATCTTCCTTCATAGTGGCGTGTGTCATATAACCATTGTATCATACTGGGTTGGCGCCGGGTCTAGCATGGATGGATGTGACGCGTCCTCGCCTGCCGACTCGCCATGACCTCCTCAACAAAATCCGTCTTACGAATACGATCGATGATTCACCGCGTTTTTTTGGTCTCTATATTCCCATCCTTGATTCCCATAGTTCCCGTCACGCGGCTCTTCGCCCCCCCCCCTCCCCAACCAACGGGAGAGTGCCAGCGACAAATTGGCTTTTCGGTCTTGTGGCGCATCTCCGGCACCGGAAAAGAAGAAAAGGAGGCTTCCGACGACGGCGGTGGGTATGTTCTGCAGAAACAATGCGTCTACGCGTCGGCGAAGTAGCGACATGAGATGAATCCCACCCCCTAGCCCGGCGCGGACCTCATCCTCCTCCTTTGGCCCACGAGGCTCTCGCGTGGAGCTTTGCACCAGTAAACACATTCGGTTGTTTTACATTCGGCCAGCCTTACTGGTCTTGTGTGCCTCGCCTTGTCTTGTTCGTCGTCCAACATCCCGCAGACCCTCGTCCCCGTCGTCCGGGCCTCGCCTGGCGAGAAAGGCTCTCTCCCTCTTGCGGCCACCTTGGGCATTGGAAAGAAAGTAGGCTCAATATCGGAGTATGCTTGGAGGTGCTTGAAGCAACGTCAAGATTGGCCTGAAAAAAACTACTGATGATGCTAGTCTCGACATGCCGTCAACAATCCGCTTGGTCTGCTTGCGTCCCCTCCTGCTTCGCAACAAAAAGCGCTCGCCGAGTTGCTCGCCGTGTTCTGCTAGTAGTCATCGTCGTCGACCCATCCGCCCGGTATATGCAGAGGCGGGTTCTCGACTAGCTCCCAAAAGTCTCCAGCGTACTCCCACGCGTCGAGGTCCCATGTGAATTCTCAATCCCGAGGTTCGGGCCCGTATGCAAACCCTACGAGCTTCCACCCCGAAATGGCGGGGTCTGGGGTTTTTATCCAGCGCAGAGGTTCGTGAAACCATCGCTGGCCTTGCAAAGAGCCATGAGCGAGATAGATCTCGAGCTCCTGCCTGCCGTATTCGGCCAGGTCTATCCCCGCGGCCTGCAAGTCTTCGAGCCACATCAGAAATGCTTTTTGGGCAAAGCGTGGCTTTGGGAGTCTCGGCTCCAGTCGAAGTAATAAAAAACACAGCTGCCACTCGACCAATCCGTCAGTAACTGGGGATTCCCCGGTCGACCGCCATGGGGTGTTTTCCATTTGGGCAAGATCCTGAACTGACAAGCCCGCAAAAACCCATCGTGCAAGGTCCCGCAAGTCGTAGATTGTTCTATATTCCCCCCCCGTTCTAATTGGGAAGTCGTCGAGTATGCCGCTCTGATGCAATTCGTAGAAATATTTCCATGTAAAGGTTGCGAGAGAGCTCCCATCGGAGAAACCAAGAACGGGTCGGAAATCTGCAGGCTTTAGGTTACCGCCTTTGTGTATATCATCGAGCAAGACTTTGGGGTCCATAAACCACCAATTCAAACAGTTGAATCGAGCGTCCAGGGGCAGTCGATAGTATGAATCCAATCCCATCCATCTCTTCGTCACCATGTCGAGGATTCCAGGGATTTCCCATATAAGATCCGCCACGTTACTTATTGGAAGTTCCTCATGGATAAAGCAGCGTTCGATATCATCGTCGAGTTCGCCGTTATCAAATAAATATTGAAACACGCTAGGTGAGGTTTCTGTGTCACCTAGTTGGTTCTTCATGTAATACAACGGGGTTTCATTATCGTCGTCCACAATGTAGAGACTTAACCCCATCTCAATTAAACCCTTGACGATTTCACACCGGTCGTGGAATATGGCAAACTGCTCACAACAGTCAGCTGATTCCTGGTTCAAGGATTTGGACTGGTAAAGTCCGCACGTGCAACAATGACCACCCATGTGGATCAACATCCTGCAAAGAAGCCTCGTTACTCTCCAATGCCTCGCGAACATCAGCCCATGAGCCGGTTCGACATAACTTGAAGATCCCGTCGTTGTAATTCCTCACTGTCCAGGGCTTGATCGAAACTTTCCATCCCGTGCACGCTCTGTGGGCCTGGAAATCCCAGAATGTCTTTGATATCCATCCCGGGAGCTGGACGCGTGCCTGGTGGACTTTTCCCACGTCAGCAGACATTTCCCGCAGCGGGATTCCCGGACCGGGCTTACCTTCGATGCCGGGACGGTCGGGATCCGAGGCCGTGCGATAGACGAACCCGCCGAAGAAGGAGGTCCTTTGCCACGGCATCGCGGGCGTCGCGAGCTCGTCGCGAGCACGCAAAGACGCGTTCCGCTTGACCAGAGAGTTGTCAAGAGAGCTTTCGGGAGGGACGGGCCGTTGTGGTGTCGTCGTCGTCGTCGTCTTTTGAGCCGAGTCTGCTTGGGGGGCTAAGTCCCGGGATGTCGGGAACCGAGACTTGACCACAGAGCTGCGTGTGCATATGATACGTCAATCAGGCGCCCACGCCGATCCCAGACAAGGAACCGCACGTACATTGTGTAAGTCTGCTGAGAGAGAGACAGGAGCTGCAGAGCAAACTGGATCTTGTCCTGGTAGCCCCGAATCTGCTCCTTCTTGAAGGTGACCTTGAGCTTCGTGATGTTTCTCCTGGACCTCTTGGCCGCGTCGATGCGCGACCGCAGGTCCTCGGCCAGCGCGTCGAGCTCCGCGACGGCCTGCTGGCAGTACTCCATGCTGAGGCTCGCTGCGCTGTCGTGGTATACCTTGTGCGTCTGGTGCGTGAACTCGGACTCCATCTCGGCGAGCACGGGTCTCAGGAGCTCCAGCTGCCGGACGAGCTGAGCGATCTCGTTGGGCACGTCCTGGACCTCGTCCCACAGCCTCTTCAGCTTGACGATGCTGCCGCCGAACTTGCTCGCCATCTCGGCCACCGTCAGGGCGCTCACGACGACGCCGAACACCTCCGCCATCGTGGTCTTCGTTTGCTCGTCCCTCGGCGCTTCTGGGCGTCGTTAGGACCGGGTCTCGGGTCCCTGTACGGACCGGGTAGGGCGGGGACGATCACAACAAGACCAGTTCCATGAGAACAAAGTGCAGCGTCAAAGGATTTCAGACTGTTGAATTGAAATGTGGGAGGGGCGGCAGCCTTATGGGCAGGCCGTGAGACTGCATAGCCACCAAAGGCCCTGTAGACTGTCAGGCTCTCCTGCAGGCTGCGCGGAGTCGCGCATGCATAGCCAGTGGGAAGAGGCCAATAGGGGAAGGGGAACGGGGGTTGGTTCGTGGCTCAGCAACGCATTTGGTTGGCGATGTTGGCCTATCATCCCCAATTCGATCTGCGTTTTCTTCAACATCTTCAAGAAGACTCCCTGGACACGAACTTGAATGCAACTTGCAAATTCACTTTACATTATGTTGCAAACAAAACCATGGAAACGTGAAAAGAGCGACACGGTGTCTAGGTTGCATGCTGAAAGTATTACCAGTCTATCCTACAGGTTGTCTTGTAAAACTCATGGGACTAATCCAGAGAGGACCGGCGAAGCCCCTCACTGAATAGTCGGGGGCGGCGTCGGCGCCTTCTTCGGCCTGGGCGGCTTCACCTCTGGCGGCGCCGGAGCAGCCGTGGTAGCCTCGGGCTGCGGTGCAGGCTCGACCGGCACCGGGGCGGGCGTTGGCGGCGGCGGCGGCGGCGCCGCCGCTTCTGGCGCTTTAACTTCCACAATAGTCTCTGGCCGTTCGGGAGTGAAGTTTGGCGGTTCGGATTCCACCATGTTCTGTGGCTGTTCGGGAGTCAAGCTTGGCGGTTCAGGGATGTACTTTGGCGATTCAGATTCCACCGTAGTCTTCAGCTGTTCGGGAGTGAAGCTTGGCGGTTCGGATTCCGCCATGGTCTTTGGCGGTTCGGGTTGTGCTGTGGGCGGTTCCGGGGTAAAGTTTGGCGGTTCGGGCTCCGGTGCCGTCATAGACAGCTCCGGAGCAGACTCCTCGGCAACCTTTAGGGCTGGCTCGACCTTGTTCCGGTCCTCTTCCCACACCTCCTTGACCAGCCCCCAGTACCTCGACGGGTTCAGCTTCGAGTGGGCCACATGCTGGCTCCCCTCGAACTTCTCGGCCCTGACCTTGAAGCCAACCTGCTTGGACTCCTCGGCGTGCCTCTCAACGTCGGACCAGTGGATCATCTGGTCCTCCTTGCTGTACAGGTAGGCGCGCCGCTTCTCGCTCGCCAGCAGGGCCTTCTGCCGCAGAGCGACCCACATCCTCCCAAAGAAGCCGCGCCGGCCAAAGGGGACGTGGAGCAGCCAGAAAAAGCCGATGAAGACGTGGGCCAGCGGCGCGAGGATCCTCGGCATCGACGCCGAGATGGCGCGGTAGCTGCGCATCCAGTGGAAGCCGCCCGGGCAGGAGTCGTACAGCGTGACGTGCGGGGGCAGCGCCAGGCGGTCGGCGCGGTCGGCGTCGGCGTACAAGTCGAGGAACTTTGCAAAGTTGGTGGCGCCGCCGTTGGAGAAGACGTGGACCAGCAGCTGGGGCCGGGTCTCGGAGGGCGGGGTGGAGTCGGCAAGGGCCCGGACGACGGGGACGGCCGGCTTGATGTCGCGCTTGGAGATGCGGGCGGAGAGGGTGTGGATGAAGGGGCACTTGACGAGGAGGATGCTGGCGGAGGGGTAGAGGGCCATGTAGCGCGACGTGTACTTTGCAATGTGGACGTCCTGGGCCGACATCCAGCTGAAGATGGCGATGAGCTTGGGCGAGTTCGGGTCCGGCACCGCCGAGGGCGGGTCGTACAGAAACGTCGTCGCCGAGAGCTCTTGCATGGCGGGCAGGGGTCCGGACGGGCCGGTGGGCTGGTTTGATGCCATGGTGGAGTTTTGTTTTGTTTGTTTTGTTTGTTTTGTGATGTGCCCAAAGAAAGCTTCTTGCACGTATAGGATCGGTCAACGGAAAGCTTCCAGTGGACCTCACCGGTGGATTGCAGTGCCAATAGCTGACGAGTGAAGCTGACGAGGGAGGGAGTGAGTGGGTGAGAAGAGGAGATCTGGGTGAGGCCGAGGTTGAAGTAGAGGGAAGCCATTGGGATGGACGGGTCACCGAGGAGCTTTGGTTTAGGTACTTTGACCGTGCATCCTCAGCTTTATTTCCAGGTCTTGTCGTCATCGTCCCAAGGTTGTCTGGGTTTCCCTTTTGGGAAATGCCTCGGTTTAAATCCAATCCCAGATGCACCGTGCACCACTGCCTCGACTGCATCTTGAAGGATTCCCGTCGGGACCATGGCCGAATCCCGATGTGTTTGAAGACTTTGTTGAAGGGAGGCCCGCTGATTGCGAAGTGATGGGTATGCATGGGAACAACGAAGCCGACGGGCCGCTGGTGGGATTACGGCTCCGATCCTTGACGGCAAGCCAGAGGCGTTTTGAGTTGAAGCTGTTGTCAGCACTTGTTCGTCTGCGTAAATCTCGTGAGCCGAATTCCCAAACCAGTGGCTTCTTATGCTGCTGATGAGAGACGCAAGTTACTGTCGACGACTTCCACTCTGTGCGTGATATGATGAATTGCACAGTCCTCTGCGATGACGGCCGCAACATCCAGGGTTATCTCTTGTACCCGGGCTCATCAACCCAGGTAATCAACTCCTTCGTCACAGTTCATTCGGCTGAGACGAAGTACCATTGGTGGCAGCGGCTGCGAGTCACAAAGATTGGCCACCTAAGCACAGCATAGGGAACACATACGGGCTAGGTAGGTCCCTTGCATGGCAGGTTACCAAAAGCTCGAGAGACTACTGCAAGGAAGACACTCACAGAGGTAGCTGGCTTCTTGGAGGCGTTTGCCTGATGAAATAGCTGGTTTCCGGATGAACGTGTCGTGTGCCACCCGTACCTGGAATAATACATGGGACGACGGCTGCAGGCGTCCGCGTGAGAGGTTCCTGTCAGCTTGTATAAGTCATGAGTCTGGCGGTTTTCAGACAGACACAGCACAGCACATCGACTCTATGGCAGCTTGTGCCAGCCAGAGACATGGATGGCGGAATGAGATTTCGAGTCCCCTATGATGAAAACATGCTGTCCGCATTTGTATATTCCAAACAAGAGCCTGAGTTGACGGTACTTGTACGCCAGGGAAATTTCCCGTCGTTGCAACCTGATGCCTGTTTGGAGGCTCGAGTCATTTCAGGACGTAGGACGCGACGGGAAGACGGCGTATCAAACAAAACAGTATACCTAACCGAGGTAGGTATCTCGACTATCATCGAGCCTCACGCTAAATGAGTGTGTATGTCCAAGCCGCAGAACATCAAACGGGCCGAAAGAGATGGCGTCCTCTGAATTGCATACTCATTCAAAGACCAAGCACAATCAGGCGGGTGTGAGGTTCGCAGAACACGCAAGTAGAAGCGGCGGCCCGGATAAATGAGGCTGGCGGCAGCTTCCCTTCTTGTCCTCGAGGGGCAGTTACTACCTCATCTCAGCTCTTGCCGAAGGAGATGAGGCGGAGGTAGCCAACACATGTCGGTCATCCTTGAGCCACATATTCTCTTTAACCTACCTACCTAGGTACCTACCTAGGTGGTTAGACGGCAACCCGCTGCTCTTTCCTCTCGGCATCGTGCGTCTGTCACCAACAACCATTGTCCCTTCCTCGGCACTGCCCCTTCTCTTCTTTGGTTTTTCATCTTCCACACTCGTTCTCACCTCTCTCAAACCTTCTTTTTTCAAACATCTCGACATTCACTTTTCCCTTTCTTTTCGTCTCCTAACTCGAGGCAGAAGCTGTACCTTGCCTTTCTCCTTCTCTCTCCTGTTCCATCAATCGCTCTTTTCAACCACAACTCGTTCCATCCTCGCTTTCGACCGCCCAACATGAAAATCACCAGCCTTGTCTCCTCGCTCCTGGCCTTCGGCTCGCTGTCGGCCAGCGTCGCCTTGGCCAAAGACAGACATCGCGTCGGCGTCGAGATCAAGAGCCCCCTCAAGGGCGTCAACTTCCAGCGCATCAAAGCCTTTCGTGATGCTGCCCCTGACGAGGTCTCTGGCCGCGTGCAGGCTCTCAAGCCATTCCGCATCAAGATTGCCGGCCACAATGCTGCCACTGCCCTTGGAGCAACCCAGCCCAGGGGTCTCTCGGCCGCTTACCAGAACATCACGGCTCTCTCTCCCTACGGAACCCAGTACGCTGTCGAGGTCATCTGGGACGGCAAGCCCATCAACATGATCTTCGATACCGGCAGCAGTGATACCTGGGCCACCGCCTCCAACTTCACCTGCACCAACATGGCCGGCACGGCAGTCTACTCCCAGGAGGCCTGTGGCTTTGGCCCGGGCAAGATTGACGGCTTCAAGTACGGCCTCGCCGAGGACATTCACTTCACCTTGGGCTACGGCTCTGGCGAGCGAGTCTCTGGCCCCATGGGTTTCAGCGACATTGAGGTGGCCGGCATTACCGTTCAGCAGCAACAGGTCGGCCTCGCCAACAAGACGTACTGGATGGGCAACAACTACACAAACGGCATCCTCGGGTTGGCCTTCCCCTCCATCACCAGCGCCTTCACCGGCGACATGGACGAGGACCGCCCCGCCTTCCAAGTCCCCTATTCTCCCTTCTTCACCAGCATGGTCCAGCAGGGACTGTCTGCCGATTCCTTCAGCGTCTCCCTCGTCCGCAACTCCAGCGGCCTCATCGCATGGGGTGGCCGCACTGGCCTGCCAATCGACGGTCCCACCGCCTACACCAGCCTCATCATTGTGAGTTTGCATGCCCTTTCGTTTGTTTGCCTGGTGCCAGCTGACGTGCCAAAGACCACCATCAACCCGCATCGGCCTGAAGGCAGCTGGCAGTACTCGTACTACACTGTCCTTGTCGATGGCATCCGCTGGGGATCGACCTCGGACTCGAGAAGGTTCCTCTACATCGTCGACACTGGCACTACGCTCATGTACGTGCCTCCGCCTATTGCCGAGGCCATCGCCCGGTCCTTCTCCCCTAGCGCCATCTACTTGTTCCAATACGGCGGATATTTTGCACCTTGCGATGCAATCGCCCCCAAGATTGCCGTCGTCATCGAGGGAGCAAGCTTCTTCATCAACCCGGTGGACCTTGTTTACCGCGGCCTTGTTGACCCTCTCACGGGTTATTGCCAGATTGGAATCACCACGGGTGGTACGGGGCCGTATGTGCTCGGCACCGTCTTTTTGCACAACGTCGAAGCCTACTTCGACGTTGGGGCCGGTCAGATGCGTTTCTATGGCCGAGATACGTATGGTCCAACGCCTCAGCTGCCCGGAAAATAGACTACCTAGATGCTGGCGGCCTGTTGGTTCTGTATGAGGGTCTCATGCCCACCAAGACGGAGACTAATATGTCATGGAACTGAGTTGCCTAAAGTGCCACTGGGTCGAGATGACGGGAAAACACTTGTTTTACCAGACAGAGAGAGAAAGGGGGTTTGTTAACTGTGAGATAGGGTTCTGTCTAATGAACACACCACTTGGCTCATGCTTTTTTTTTGTTGACAGCCCAGCTCATAAGGCTTGATGGCCACCCTTCTGACTTTGTAGTTGGGCGCTTGCTTTACCCATCAAGTTCCACGGCTCTTCAAACCGGGCAGATGAAATGGTTTGGTTTTAGAGACAGCGGTGGGTTTGGCGTCGATCGTTTCCACAGTGGATGGCGCTGAAACCAGTGCTTCAGTCGGGACTTATCGGGAGTGGCAATGGGGGTCTTATCGGATGCATTATCGCGCTTTGGCTGCCGTCGGGTCCTTATCGATAACGTTTCTTTCTGGCAGCAGTGACCTACCTACCTACGTAGGCAGGTACTTACCTCGCCCTTACTGTGATGGTTCAATCGTTTCTGCCACTTGAATCAATAGGTCGTGATCCAAGCCCTTCACATCCCCTCCTCTCTCTCTCTATCTCCCTCTCCCTCTCCAACTCATCTTAAAGCGAACGCCCTGGCCAAAAGAGAGCAGCCGTACCTTTCGATTTTTGAATCCCTATACTCTCCTCCCGTCTCCCAGCGCCGTCTCCGTTGTCACCATCGCTTCGAGTCGCTCCCCCCAGTTCGGCATTCGCTATACCGATCCTCCCCTACCCTCCGATATCCCCCGTGCTCGGCAACGCCTCAGTAGAGAAGGAAGAAGCGGCATCTCTTCAAACCGACCCGAGTCACCAAAGTCATTCCCAGCGACTGCGAAGTCCGGCCCAATCCCGCCCCCCCGATTCAAACGCATTCATCATGGGCATCGGAGTAATCCCCGCAGGCGCTGAGGACGCCAAGCGCCAGCCTCGGCGACAGCACACCTGGAGCTTTAGCAAGGTATGGACGATCGGGTTTCCTTTTTTCCTTCTGACCGAAAAGAGAGAATGTGTGTTCTCGTCATGATGTTTCTCTTGAGTCGTTGCGCGACTTGTACTTTTACCGGCCAGTCTGGATTGCTGCAGCAGCACTTTGCAGCAGCCACTTGGCGCTCATTATCGTCAAGTGACTTTTTCTACCTCCTTTTCGCACCCAACCGGTTCCGTGTTCGGTGGTCTCTGGCGGTGTGAATAATCACGCAGGGGTGTTGGTCAGTACCACACCTGGGCCTCAATGCCATCTGGCAACGGTGCCGATTTGCTGGTTCCGAGTCCAGACGCCTGGACTTGCTGGTTTGGTGCCGGGCCTTGGGTGAGTAAGAAAACAGAAGAAAAATGAAAAGCAAACGCTCACTCCCCCCTGGCCATCCCGGGAGTTTCTTAGCAAGTGCAGCGGCAGTGAACTCCGTATTCAAGGCCAAAAGACTTTTCCCCGGGTCATCTTTCTACCCCTTGGCGGACTCCGTGGGGGTCAGCTGCTAGTGGCTGTTGACCTTGTTCATGTTCATGGAACCATGAAAGGCTTGGGGGATGAAAAAGAAGTGGTTAAGATGGCTCGGGGGAGGTTTCTTCTTCTTTTTCTTCTCTTTTCCCTCTCCTCCTCCTCGTTGCGACAAACAAGAAAAATGGATGGCTCGAAGAAATTGCCTTGTGGGCGATGAATGAGTAGTCAACTTGTTACGTTGGAGGATATCGATGGCCGGAAATGGCCGGAGGGAAGACGGGGATTGGCCGGGAGCGAATGCGAATGGCAAAGTTGTCGCGAACATGGGAAACAAGATGCGCGCAAGCCCCGACTTATGTCTCTGACAACGAGGGTGGCTTTCGGTACTGGAATTCCATTGCATTCCTTACTCCGCGCCGAGAGTGGTTTGTCGAATTTTTGCTTGCGCCGTCGTCATCGGCAAAGGTGGTTCACCGATTTCGATGTTTTGCTGTGACGGGTCCGGCTATGGCTGGCGAGTCAGATTGGAGTCTTGAGCGTGGGCGGCTGGTGTCCACCTCGGCTGTTCTCGGTGAGAACCACGAGCTTGGAGGTGGGCATCAGAGCAGGAGAGCTGACTGGCAAGCTCTGCGAAAGGGGATGCGAGATGTCCCGTCGATGCGGGGATGGATGTGGTGCTGGGAGCTGGGCCTGTCTCTGCAGGCTGCAGCAGCCCATGCCGACCGAGCCTTTCTCTCTCTGGCTAGGCTAAAGCCGACCAGGGGCCCGGGGAAAAGGCGGGCACACGACACACGAAAATGAGGGGCATCGGATGGGGAGGATTGGAGTTGGGATGGGGTCATTGAGGGGCGCGCCGACCTGACCTGACCTGACCTGACCAGACCTTACTGACCACGGACGGGGATGAGAGAGAGAGAGACAGAGAAGGCGGCGTTTGCCTTTCCACGCAATACCGTGCCGTGCCAAGTACCTGGTCCTGCGCCATGCCCCCGTCGCACACGAGCCGTCCACTGGGGAGAGCTGTGGCGTGTGTGTGTGTGTTACGGACCGGCGGACGGGAAGTCAAGAGTGACGAGATGACCTTTTTCATTGGCATCCATGATCCAATTGCATTCGGACTGGGCGAAGCATCCCGGAATGGGCCAATCGTCATGCCAATTGCTTCGCCAGCGGTCGGCTCAACACGCATGTGTCGAATGCTCTCCACAGGTCGCGCCAAAGCTATTAGCCGGTGCGCATGAGTCTGTCTCGTCGGTTTTTTTTTTGTTTGCCTGCAAGCGGGTTGGATATCCGAGTCAAACCGGGGCCGCCTGGCCTGGATGGACGAGATGAGCTAGTTAGTCGCCTGCTCTTGTTTTGTGTCAGTCACCTCGCCGTTGCAGCTACCTAGCTGGTCTTGGTGTTCCTGAGAGTAACAGCACCGTCGCCCGAGTCCAGCCTGGCTGGCCATCACCACCTTGGACATGTGCTCTGCCCTTTTGCTGGTGGCCAAGTTGACTCCAAGCTACACACATATCTGCTTTGCTTTGTTCCTCGGGATATTCTCTCAGCGTCCTTTCTTCCCTCCCCCGCCTCCCCTTTTACATACGTTTTACCCAGCTTCTCTTCTATCCCCTTCACACATTTGCATAGTCGTGCACGCCACTCACCCACTCATTACCATATTGCCTCCACCTTCACCTTGGTCTCAGCGTGGACAACGTCACATCACTGCTCTTTACTACATCATCCCCCAAAACCTGTGCAACCACAGAGGCAACCTGCATCTTCTTACACCAACACATACACACACATACACATACCAAGCACATGCACATGCAAACAGCCCTTACTCGACCGTTTTCACAACCTACCTACCTACCTACCCACCTACCCGTAGCCCATTGATGTCAACCCCTGCTAGTAGCTCTTCCACAGGGTCTGTCTGAGCCTTGTCTTGGTGGTTCCGTGGTGTGGAGAGAGTACATGCACCCCGGCTCCAAGTCACCGCACCCGCCCCAAAAAGTCACACCCGAGGGAGGGTCCCGCCTTTTTGGGCATAGAGGCTAGAGCTGCTGCTACGGCTGGGAGCATCACGCGAGCTGCCTTCCACGGTCTTTACCAGTCTTGTCTTGCCGCTCAACCAGGCCCTTTTCCTCATGAGCACGCCTGTTTTGCTCCTCTTCTTCCCTTCTGTCTCGGCCTAGCAACTTCCCCCCAACACACCAAACAACCTAGACTACCATCAAGATGCCTGCCAAGACTAACGGTGTGGGCGTCCAGGTGGAGGATACCAAGATATGTGTCGTCATGGTTGGCCTGCCCGCCCGGGGCAAGAGCTTCATCGCCCAGAAAGGTGAGTAACAACACAGCCTCCCCTTTGTGACCTTGCTACGCGTCTCTTGCGTCTCTCGCAGGTCGCTTTTCGTGTTGAAAAAGAAGGAGCAACGGTGGAGGTTTCAACGCTGACTCGTTTCCATCAGCGCAACGCTATCTCGGCTGGCTCTCGATCAAGGCCAAGACGTTCAATGTCGGCAGCTACCGTCGCAAGGAGGACGCCCACCCCTCGGCCGACTTCTTTGACTTCCACAACGCCGAAGGCGAGCGCAGACGTCGCGCCGCGGCCGAAAAGGCCATCGAGGACATGCTGGCCTGGTTCCGCCAAGGCGGCGTCATTGGAATCCTCGATGCCACCAACTCCACCAAGGAGCGCCGCAAGTGGGTTCTCGACATCTGCACCAAGGAGGGCGTCGAGGTCCTCTTCGTCGAGAGCAAGTGCGACGACGAGAACCTCATCATGGCCAACATTCGCGACGTCAAGACCACTTCGCCCGACTACGAGGGCCAGGACCCCGATGAGGCTGCCCTCGACTTCCGCAACCGCATCCGCAACTACGAAAAGGTGTACAAGACGCTCGACGAAGACGGCGACGAGGCCGAGTACACCTACCTCAAGATCATGGACGTCGGCAAGCAGGTCATCATCAACCGCATCCAGGACTACCTCCAGAGTCGCGTTGTCTACTACCTCATGAACCTCCACATCCGGCCCCGCTCCATCTGGCTGTCGAGAGTAAGCGCTTGCCGTGTTTTGTGTGTTGCTGAACCCGTAGGCTAACACTGGACAGCACGGAGAGTCCATGTACAACTTGGACGGTCGCATTGGCGGCGACGCCACCCTCTCTGCCCGCGGCGAGCAGTACGCCCGAAAGCTTCCGGAGCTGGTCCGCAAGTCGGTCGGTGTAAGTTGTTCCTTTTTTCTTCTTCTTCTTTCTTTCTTTCTGATTACTCTACCTTGCTGCTTGCTGACAAAAAGACCGCAGGACGATCGTCCCCTGACTGTCTGGACCTCGACGCTCAAGCGGACCATTGCCACGGCTCGCTTCCTCCCCTCCGATTACAACCAGCTGCAGTGGAAGGCGCTCGACGAGCTCGACTCTGGCGTCTGCGACGGCCTCACTTACCAGGAAATCAAGGATCGTTTCCCGGAGGACTTTGCCGCTCGCGACGAGGACAAGTACAACTACCGCTACCGCGGCGGCGAGTCGTACCGCGACGTGGTCATCCGCCTGGAGCCCATCATCATGGAGCTCGAGCGCAGCGAGGACATCCTCATCGTCACCCACCAGGCCGTGCTGCGCTGCATCTACGCCTACTTTATGAACAAGAACCAGACCGACAGCCCCTGGATGAACGTGCCCCTGCACACCCTCATCAAGCTGACCCCGCGAGCCTACGGAACCGAGGAGGTGCGCTACGAGGCCAACATCCCGGCGGTCAGCACCTGGCGCGGCAAGGGCTCCACCGCCAAACACGAGAACCCGGTAGCGGAGTGTATGTGAATGACGAGGAACGACTTTGCCCAAGGGCGGTCCAAGGAACTTGAGGAAACGCGGGACGTGGCACGTTGGCCACAAACGACCGGAAGCCTACCAGTTCAGGAAGTGGTGACCGGGACCCCGCGAAGAATTTCCATTTTTTCTCTTTGACGACGATCAATGTTTCCAAACTCCACTTTTCTTTTTTCGGCATTTTCATACCGGTTGAACAACGGCGGGCGTTCAGGACGACATAAAAAAAATCCTTGTTTATAAGCACAGGGACTACTAGGCGGCAAAATGCGTGAAGGGGGGAAGGGGGGGATGGTGGCATATCGAGACGGGTGTGTCCAACATCCATTCTCGGTGGAAACTGCAAGCTCTGCTCTTGGGGAGGCGGAAATCGGCCATCAAACATGGGGCACCACAGATGCTCGCTCTAGAGTTCCGCGGCCCCATCGCGATCCCGACCCGCCTCTCCACGTTGCTTTGCTCTTGCGGTAGGGGTCCTATGACGAACCCCTGGGGACAATTGAAGATTCGAAACCACACCACATAAGGCAGCAGGGTACAAAAATGCATTTTCCACGGTCGAGGCGGTAGCATGGGCGAACGTACGCTTGGAACGCAGGTTCGGGAGGGCTTTTGTGACGTGACAGAGGGATGTTCTCCTCCCTTCTCCCTCTCGACGACTGGATTCATCGGCTGGTTATGGGGTGTGTACTATACCTAGGTACTGACGATTCTTTCGCCTGGAATTAGGTGAGGGGGTCATGCCCAATATCAGAGTCACACGTTGATATATGTCTACCACGATGCTCCGTTGCCGGCGCCGGGATTGGCATGTCAATCTCCTCCAGAGACATGGTCCCCGTACACACCGTCGTGTGAGCCTGGCCCTCTGTGGCTTTTTCTTTTTACTACGAGTACACAAATCCGTCCATCTCCCAGCCGTCGCCGGGCAAAGTGACGTAGGAGATCATGGGTCGAACAAAACAAGAGGAATCCGTGCTGGGAGTCGCAGCCCAATAGATAAGACGTGAGGTGACATGGCTTGCTTTGACTTGGGAGGCCAACGTAGCTTGTTTGATGGTGGGCGGTGTTAGGAAAAGGAGGCGTATGAGTGGAAATGAGGGGTTGGTTGGTTGGAAAGAGCGTTTCGCATGCTCTTCTTGCCTTGACGAAATTCGAGCTGCTATCCAACACGACAAGGACCTTGGAGGGATATTGTCCGTCATTAACTCGTCGCATTCTGCCGTTTTTTGCGCACCGGGTACCTAGCTACAACCTTGTAGGGTCTTTGCTGGGCTGTGGTTTGAAGTGCTAGCGACGATGACTCTGGCGAAGCTACTACAAAGCCGTCACGCGTGACAGCTTCGGCCAGCCAGGTTCTTGAAAACCTTGGTTTGAGCCGCACGATGGGTAGTGCCGGCTTTCACTGAAGTCAATCGCCAGAGTCGCCACAGCCTCACGGATACTTAAGACGTCAAGACCACCATCAGCCAGAAGACTTGAGGTCTAGGTAGACATATTGACCAGGACATGCGAAGGTCTGCATTTCTCGACACTCGGTACGTACCTTTTGCCCCGCACCACAGGCCACTCGGCACGGATCATCCACGCCCGCTATCGCCCGGCTCCAGATTTTTTTTCTCCCCCGATAAGAAAATTTCCTGGCGAGGGTCGACCGCCGGACAGCTCTGCAGGAAATCGTAAAGGTTCCATCACGCCGTACGGGATCTTTGACACTCCAACCCATTGTACCACGACAACAGCCACAATGGTATCTACCACGGTCAAGAAGAGAAAGTCCCGCGACACCAATGCCGTCAGGGTGTCGAGCAGGAAGCGCGCCGAGCCCCCAGCCACCGAGGCGCCCGCGCAAAAGTCGAAGAAGGTGAAGCGCAGCAAGGAGCCCGAGCCGACATCCGACGACGACGAGGAGGAGGAGGCGGTCGAGGCCGGCAGCGAGGAGGAAGAGAAAGAGGAGGAGGAGGAGGAGGAAGACGTCTCAGGCAACTTCAAGGAACCCGAGAACCAGCAAGATGACGACGAGGCCGACGGGTCCGACCTCGACGAGGACGTCGCCACCCCCGCCAAGGAGGCCGAGGACGAGGCCGACATCCCCAACCGCGACGGCCTCGCGCTGCCGCCGGCGGCGGGCGCCGAGGCGCACGACTTTGCGCAGCTGAACCTGTCGGAGAAGACGATGAAGGCGATAGGGGAGATGGGCTTCACCAAGATGACGGAGATCCAGAGGCGGGGCATCCCGCCGCTGCTGAGCGGCAAGGACGTGCTCGGGGCGGCCAAGACGGGGTCGGGCAAGACGCTCGCGTTCCTGATCCCGGCGGTCGAGATGCTGCACGCGCTGCGGTTCAAGCCGCGCAACGGCACGGGGGTCATTGTCGTGTCGCCGACGCGCGAGCTGGCGCTGCAAATCTTTGGCGTCGCGCGCGAGCTGATGGCGCACCACTCGCAGACGTACGGCATCGTCATCGGCGGCGCCAACCGCCGCGCCGAGGCCGACAAGCTGCAAAAGGGCGTCAACCTGCTGATCGCGACGCCGGGCCGGCTGCTCGACCACCTGCAGAACACGCCCTTCGTCTTCAAGAACCTCAAGTCGCTCGTCATCGACGAGGCCGACCGCATCCTCGAGATCGGGTTCGAGGACGAGATGCGCCAGATCGTCAAGATCCTGCCCAAGCAGGACCGCCAGACGATGCTCTTCTCGGCCACGCAGACGACAAAGGTCGAGGACCTCGCCCGCATCTCGCTGCGGCCGGGCCCGCTCTACGTCAACGTCGACGAGCAGAAGCAGCACAGCACCGTCGAGAACCTCGAGCAGGGCTACGTCCTCTGCGAGGCCGACAAGCGCTTCCTCCTGCTCTTCTCCTTCCTCAAGCGCAACCTCAAGAAGAAGGTCATTGTCTTCTTCAGCTCCTGCAACTCGGTCAAGTACCACGCCGAGCTGCTCAACTACATCGACCTGCCCGTGCTGGACCTGCACGGCAAGCAGAAGCAGCAGAAGCGGACAAACACCTTTTTCGAGTTCTGCAACGCCAAGCAGGGCACCCTCATCTGCACCGACGTTGCCGCCCGTGGTTTGGATGTAAGCCTTTTCGCCCCCCCCCCCTTAAAACGGCTTCTTGGGTTGATGCTGACTGAACTCTCCCTCCCCCGCCTTAGATCCCCGCAGTGGACTGGATCGTCCAGGTCGACCCCCCCGACGACCCGCGCGACTACATCCACCGCGTGGGCCGGACGGCGCGCGGGGCCAACAGCAAGGGCCGGTCCCTCATGTTCCTGCAGCCGTCCGAGGTCGGGTTCCTGACGCACCTCAAGGAGGCGCGGGTGCCCGTCGTCGAGTTCGACTTCCCGGCCAGCAAGATCGCCAACATCCAGTCGCTGCTCGAGAAGCTCATCAGCCAGAACTACTACCTCAACAAGAGCGCCAAGGACGGCTACCGCAGCTACCTGCACGCGTACGCCAGCCACTCGCTGCGCACCGTCTTCGACGTCAACAAGCTCGACCTCGCAAAGGTGGCCAAGAGCTTCGGCTTCGCGACGCCGCCGCGCGTCGACATCACCGTCGGCGCGAGCATGGCCCGCGACAAGAAGACGCAGGGCCGGCGGGCGTACGGCAGCCAGCCGAGACAGGAGCAGGGCACGGGAGGGTACTACAAGAAGCGATGAGCCGTGCCGATGCCGGAGCGGAGAGCGAATGGATGATGGATGAGAGGGGGGGCAGAGACATAAATATGAATGGCTTGGTCTTGTGAGAATAGATTTGGTCAGCACGGCGTCGCGTCATTAAAAAATGATAGTCAAAAAGGGTTAATCGGGACTGTTTTTTTATTATTTTATTTTTTAAATCTCTCCCTTCTACTTTTTTGTATCGGATGCCGGTTTCTCGTCAATTTAATGCGATGGATACGTGATGGCTGGGCAAAGGGTGGCCTATTGTGACGAGACATGAATACCGGATAAGCAGAAGGCACGCTGAGACCAGAGCGTGGCCCATCGACGTTGCGTCTTGTCCTCGATCCGATGTCTGACATGGGATTAAGCTCATTGTGCTCGACGTTTCACGCGCCTTCCCTGTCGTTGGATTTCCCGTACCTGAGACGATGAGACAAACTATATCGCGAGCATGGCCGTGTTTGGACGAGGAGGGCGAGGGCGCGGAAAAGAAGAAAAAGTGTATATATATATATACCACTGACACCACCACGTCGGTCCTTGTTCTGGTCATCTCAGCCATGGACGGTCGGCCATCCGGATCCTTCCTGGGAGGGTGTGTGTCTGGTCTAATCGTCTTTACACCACCAACCAGTCTGCCAGCAGGGCAACCTCGGGATAGGTGCCCCCCTCTTGTTTCTTCTCTCCTTTTTTCCAACCACTCGCTGCCGGAGAGTCGGGGTGGCCAGTCTTTTGCAACCTTCTTTCTTTGGTTTGACGCTCTCTCTTTTCTTTGCGCCGAGCCGAAAACAATAACCGATGCTGCGAATGTTGAGCGGCTCATCCATACAGACGAACCTTTTTTCGCCCTCCAACAAACAAACAACCCGCAAACTCTCAAACGCACAAGACGACATTGCGTCTTTTCATCAAATCAAGCGAAGCCATTCACAGATTTCACCACAGCCAGTGTTGCGCCATACCTAATGCAACTTCCTTGACGACAACCCTACGTTGCCTTATTGCTTGCTGTCGGAAAACCTTCTTTAACCAGCTAGCAAAAAAAAACCAAAAAACCAGAGACTTACAGTTGCAATGTGCACCTACATCTACACCATGCACAAGGACTGCATGCACCGGCAGTACCAAAACACATTCAAGTGTGTCTCAGCTCGGGGCGGCGTGCAAGGCCGGGGCTCAGTCGCCGTCACCCTCGACCACACCATCCACCTGCCTGACGCCCTGCCATGGGAGGTCCCGGACCCAATGTGCAGGGAGAAGACCAAGGTGGCGACGCGTCCAGTGAGTGGTCGGTGCCGGGCGTGCATGAGGAGAGAGAGGGAGCTGTGGGCTCTGGAGAAGGGTGAGTCTTGGGTCCAACGTGGTCATGATGCATTGGTTATCTGGAAGATGGAATTATCCAAACAAGAATTGAAGCTGACAATGATGGCCATGTAGGCGCTCAGCAGGCTCGAGAGGGGTCAAGCACAGCGGCGGGTGTTAGGACGAGCATTCTCGGCTTGGAGCAGCTTGTTGCCTCGACAAAGCCGTTGGATCTGGATGAGTGACGACTCTCGTTTCTTGTCTTTTTTTCTTTTTCTTTTTTTCTTTCTTTTTTTGGGACTTGGGCGAGGAGAGAAAAGACACATGATACCCGCTGGAAGAAAGATGCAGCAAATGTTTTACGCGATACGGGACTTGGGGCTGGTGGTGATGATGATGATGATGGAGGAAGAGGGAGAGGTCACGGCGTTGGATATCCGGTCTGCGGGATGCAGCATGACATGACAGATGCGGGTCTGACAGTCAGTTCGGCAGCGACGACGAATGGCGTCGGCTAATTGGCGAGACTGTGGGGGAAAGAGCACCGAGAGGGGGGAAGGAGGGGAGGGGGATCGGCGGTCCATGCTTTTTTTTTGGTTGGATCGGGCGAGGGAACATGAGGAGTAAGACGGTTCAGCCACTGGGGACTCGGGAGGGGATTTTGGGATTTCTTCCAGAAGTTCCTGCTGACTACCTAGGCACTCTTCCGTGACCATGCGGTCAGTCCGAGGAGGAAGACGTTCTTCAAGGGGCCTGCAGTTCTCGTAGGCAAATCATACACAGTATCGTACCTCCCTAGGTACCTAGAGGTAGATGGCACTGCTAAGCGCGCTAGTGAATCGAGCCATGTGCTTCTCGGATCGTCTGGTGTCTGCGAATACCTATCCATGCCTCGGTACCTAGCCCCGGGACAATTACCACGCAGTGTACCGTAGTACGGCGATGGTGTGCATCGTAGATACTGCGTAGTTGATGGGAATGCATATCCGACATCAGACTTGTGGTGGTCGGCTCGTTTGGGTTCGTGCCAGGACCGTCCGTACAGGTAGGTAGCTAGCTAGGTCCCTAGCTAGGTAGTAGGTAGTATGCGAGGCAAAGGGTCCAATAAGGCCGGATGTGGGTTGGTGTTCCCCAACAAGATGAACGACGCCAATGGAACTCAATTAGGAGCAGCAAATCTCTTGGACGTAGTGTACGATGTACATACCTAGGTAGGTATCCCACACAGACACACCTCTGCCTGCACATGTCGCGCGCAGCCCTGCACCTCTTTGGAGATACGTATCTGTACCTACCTACCTAGGTACACGAGCATGATTCTATCCGGGAAGGACTAGGTACATACGAGGTAGGTGTGCAAGAATATTCCAAGGTCACATGTGGGCTAGGCAGGAAAGATCCATGATACCCCTGCGTACCTGCCATGCCTCTTTCGACACCCCGCCCGCCTTATCCACTTCAGGTCCCGGTCCAGCAACAGCAACCAACCTCTTACCACTACCTGTATTAGTGTAGGTAGTTTACACCACCGGTGGCAGTCATGGATCCTGAAATGCAATGGATCCTTCCAACGCGCTGGTTTGCGCCAGCTCCCAGCTCCCAGCTCCTGCTCTTTCCCGCTCCTGCTCCTGCTCCAACGCAGGTGCACCTTGCTGACCCCATCTTCCTTCCCATCCACCCACCCACCCCACCCCCCATGCATCCATCATCATACCTTGACCCGTGCGTGCTCTTCATCACGCACCCACGCACACACACTTCTCTCTCTCCCTTCTCGTAGCAAGCCACCACCACGTCCATTCTTCGCAACATCACCAACCCCAGAATACATACATACCATTGCTTGCTCGCCTGCCTGCTTGCTTGTTCGCCTGCTTGCTCGCTTTCTCGCCCATGCCTTTCTATTTCTTCTTTAGCATTGCACCCCATCATTCCGTCTCCATTGTTTCACTCTTGCATGCGTAATCTATAATCGAACCCCCCCTTCGCGCTACCGCTCGATATGGCTAAGAAGGCGCGCCAAAGGATCAGCTATGGTGAGTTCCTTCGTTCGTCTGCCGCCCAGCTACCATTCCCGTCCCATGCTGGCCGCCCGGCTGGCTGGCCGAAGCCCACGTCTCAACCCCGCACGCCCACCCGCGACGCGAAACTCGATTGCCATCGCAACACTCGCTGCGAGCTCTTGACCCTTCATCCCCCTTGCTAATCGTCTTGCGCCGCAGTTCTCGAGCTTCCCGCTGGTTCCCAAGGCGGTGGCCACAGGCTAGGCGTCAATGGCCTCGCCGTCGACAAGGACAATGCCATCCTGTAAGATTCCAAGAAACACACCATCCCCGACACCCGCCATTGCTCTCTCTCTCTCTCTCTCCCTTTTCCCCACGCGCCTGCGGTCGCTGACATGCCTCGTCTGCGCACAGTTACTCGGGAGCCCGCGATGGCTACATCTGCGCATGGGACCTCAACCTCAACCTCCAGGGCGGCGGCAGCGCGCCCCCCTCCGACACAAAGACCAAGACCACCTTCCGCTCCCAGACCCAGGCGCACATGGCCTGGATCAATGACATTGTCCTCGCAAACAACAACTCGGCCGTCGTCACCGCCTCCAACGACCTGACCGTCAAGGTCTGGCGCCCACACTCCGAGACGGACGATGCCCCCGTCACCATTGGAGAGCACGCCGACTACGTCAAGTGTGTCGCGACCCCGCCCGGCGGCTCCGTCAACTGGGTCGCCTCCGGCGGCTTCGACCGCAAAATATACCTCTGGGACCTGAATGGAGGGGGCAAGACGCTCGAGGTTGACACCCGGGGAGACGAGATTGCTGAGAAAGGCTCCGTCTATGCCCTGAGTGTTGGTCACAACATAATGGCCAACGGCGGCCCCGAGTCTGTTGTCCGTCTATGGGACCCCCGCTCCGGCAAGAGGGTTACTAAGTTCGTCGGTCACACTGACAACGTGCGCGGCATCTTGCTCAACGAGGCCGGCGACAAGGTCCTGACCGCCAGCTCCGACCACACAATCAAGCTCTGGAGTGTCACGGCTGGTCGCTGCATGTACACCTTCACCATGCACGACGACAGCGTCTGGTCGCTCTTCTCGGACGACCCCGAGCTCGGCACCTTCTACAGCAGTGACCGGTCCGGTTTCGTCGTCAAGACGGACGTGCGAGGCAGCCACGAAGACTTGGACGACGGACTCTCGGTCGCCGTGGCCCACGAGTCTCATTCTATCAGCAAGGTCGTCGCCGCAGGCGACTACATCTGGACCGCCACCAACACCTCGTCCATCAACCGCTGGTCCAATGTCGACACGGGCCCCAGTCTACAGCTCCCCGAGGCTTTCCAACGCCAACGCGCAGCATCCACGGCTTCGAGGCCTAGGCAACCGTCGAACCCGCCACCGGCCAACTCACCAAAGAAGGAGATCTCTCCCAGGTCCATCCTGAGGATCTCCAACACGGCCACATTCCCCATCCAGGCCAACCCCGGCCCGGACTCTCCTCCTGCCACTGCGCAATCCGTCTCCCAAGGAACCGAACCCATCAACCAGAACCCCGAGGAAACGATTGAAGGCCAATTCGGTCTCGTCAAGCACAGGCTCTTGAACGATAGGAGGAGGGTCCTGACGCTAGACACGGCCGGCGATGTTCTCTTGTGGGATCTCATCAAGGTAAGCCCATGTTGTGCGTCGGTGGCGGCGTAGGCAACAGCTGACGACTGCAGTGCCAACCGATTCAAAAGTTTTCCAAGAGGCATCTCGAGGACGTTGAGCCAGAAGTCAACACCCTCGAGGCTGTGGCCCCGTGGTGCTCCATCGATATCAGCTCGGGGAGCTTGACTGTGGTCCTGGAGCCGTTCAACTGCTTCGACGCAGAGATGTATGCCGACGACCTGGAGCTGGAAGAACCGGTAGAGTTCCGGGAAGACCAGAGGAGTAAGCTGCATCACTACCCGGCCGGAGCATTTTCAACTGACATTATCCTAGTCAACCTTGGAAAATGGGTCCTTCGTTATCTGTTTTCCGGCTTGATCGACGAAGAAATCAAGAGAGACGAGGCATACCGTCAGACGCTCAACGAGTCCGTGGAGCGGAGACTGGCGGCAGGCCGTGCGAACCCCCCATCATCAATAACCATCCCCGAAGGCGGCTCCTGGGACGAGGCCTCGGGAACAACCCCGCGAGCTAACGGCTCCCATTATCCCATGACGCCCGGTATGGCTATCGGTCTGGCAACCCCGGGAACCTCCAGCAAGCTTCAGGACGTGCCGGAAGGGTTGGCGACGCCTTCGAGCCCGCTCGACAACAAATCATCTCAGGTCAGCCGGCCTTCGAGTGAGAAGGAGGACTACTTCACCAGCGCCATCGGGCCCATTGAGGGTGCTTCAAAACCCACAGCTGCGCCGGCGACGCCTGCCGAGCAGACTGCTCCTGCCGAGTCCAAAGCCAACGCGGACGTGGGCAAAGACAAGGAAAAGGATAAGGAGAAAGACAAGGATGGCGCCAACGGAAAGACTCCCGGCACGCCATTTGGTAAAAAGAAGTTCCGCATGAACATGGGCATGTCTTTTGGCAGCAAGAAGATTGGGAGATCTGCTTCGACGACCGCTCCGGAGAAGCCTGTCGTGGTGGACGAGAAGGCTGATGAGTCCGAGGAGTCATCTACGCACGAGAAGGAGGTGGACGATAGCTTTCTGGGCGCCATCCAGAAGATTCGCAACGACTACGACAAGTCGCTGACAGACAACCCCGATAAGATCATTGAGACCAAGGTCACTCCAAGCTTGGCAAACGACACGCCGGTGCTCAAGCTGCCACCCGGCACAAAGGTCGTTCTGCAGGAAGAGACGACTGGTGGCAGCGCCAACATCTACCAAGGAACCGTAGAGACGATAGGAAAGGGCGCGGACATTATTGAGCAGCGTGGTCCCATGTGGTTGGGGGAGGTTCTTCTCACGAACCAGATTCCTTTCAAGGAGCCAGTCAAGGTCTCGTTCGTGCTTCAGCCGTGGCAGAACACCCTGCCCGACATCGCAACGACGGACGGCAACAACCGTCTCAACGCTAATAGGATGTTGCGAGTTAAGAAGATTCTGGCCTACGTTGCTGAGCGGATCGACCCCCAGCCCGAAAATCCGGAGCCGGATGCGCTCCTGCCTCACGAGTACTTGGAGCTGTATTGCAACGACCAGGTGAGTTTACTCGACACCTTGTGCGTCTCGTCTACTCTGTCCTGACTTTAATAGCTCCTCCCGATCACCATGACCCTTGCAACCTTGCGAGCCCACATTTGGAAGGGCGGTAACGACGTCCAGCTCCACTACAAGGCGAACGGCCGCAAGGAGATACCAAAACCGGCGCCCGAGCCCCGGGCCGTGGAATCTGATGCGCCCCCCTCGCAAGGCACCGCGACGCCGCCCCAGGCGACAGTGTAGTCTCGGCTGTCTGGTTGGTGGCGGCGGCAAAGGTCACGTTTGCGAATGCGCGGGCGGCGTCAGGGGGAGGAGTTCAAGGTCAATCAAGTGGCCGACATGGCAGTCCAACAAAAGTACCTGCAGCAGGCTGCATCGCAAATCACCGTGCCGTCGTCTTCGTCGACAGCACGGCCTCCGGCTTCGCGATAGGCTCGGATGGTCAACAGTGTGCGACCAACCAGGGAATATGGCTGGTACAGAGGCCGTTTGATGTTCATAAAGTACTCATGGACATTTGGCTCGTATGCGATAACACGGACCAAGCAGTATGAGTGAGGTGGCCTATGACTTTTATCAGTACGGGTATTGTGGCGTTTTCAGTAATGTACATAGCGGAAAAGTTGTCAAGCGCAGCGCATCTATAATGCGGCTGGATACCTCGGCATATTTATACAGCGAAGGGGGGCGGGCGGATGCGGGCTCCCCCCCCCAATACAGAATCATTATTTTTTTTCCCCCTTCTCCCACGTCGCCAGTTGCCCTCCTTCAGATCATGACATGGGTACGATGCTTCTACGCGAGCGCGCGGGCGCACGTCTGCCTCGACTCGACCCCTCCCCCCGTAGATTATCATGATAGCACGGCACCGGTCAGGGTGTTGGCGGCAAACTGGTAGCTGCCGAGGAAGATGGCACCGCCGATGCTAATCCACATGACCCTCGGGCCGATACCGGCGAAGAAGGGACGGATGCCGTGCTCCTTGTATATCGTCTTGAGCACGTCGCCGACCCTTTCCTTTTGGTGGCTCAGCATGACCCTCGTCTTGATCACGTCGAGGGGCGTCGTGATGCCGGCGGCGGCGGCGCCAGCGACGCTGCCGTACAGGGCGCTCTCGACGGCGCTGACCTCGTACTCGGTCTGGCGGGCGGCGGGGCCGAGCTTCCAGTTCTTGTTCTGCTTGCGCTCGCGGCCCCAGCGCTTGAGGCGCTCCCAGAGGGGGAACTGGATGATGGTGAAGGGGACCTCGCGGAGGATGGTGATGGACCAGCCGCGGTAAAGCTCGCGCCAGACGCCGGCGAGGCCAGCCGGGGTGTTGTACTGGGCGAGGATGGAGCGGAAGGCGAGAAGGGAGGAGCCGCCGTGCTGGCCGGCCTGGGCGCGTTGCTTGACGACCTCGGTGGGGACGCGAACGGCGCAGGCGGCGATCTCGCCGAGGGAGGCGGCGAGCATGTGGGAGACGGGGTCGACCCAGCCGGCCTTGCGGCAGCCGCCGAGGACCGACGACGACGACGACGACGACGACGAGAAGGAGGCAAGGCGGGAGGAGATGAGGGACTTGGAGCCCTCGTAGGTGCAGAAGAAGAAGGCCGCGCCCGGGGCCGAGCCGATGACGGCGGAGCCGATGCCGCGGTAGATGCCGGTGAAGCCGCCCGAGGGGAAGAAGCCGGCCGAGGACTGGAGGCGGGTCTTGAGGGTGTCGAGGGGGAAGAGGGAGAGGTCGACGGTGGTGCCGGCGATGCCGCCCGCGAGCAGGGCCGTCGTGAAGGGGGGCTCGCGGAGGACATTTTTAGAGGAGGGGGGTGGGGGTTGGAGGCCGACTTCTTTTTGGTCGTTCTGGTCTTTCTGCGTTCGTGAACGGGTATTCGAATGGGAGGGTTCGGGTTCGAGGGAGGCAGGCGTTATCAGGAACGGATTGGGGGCCGAGGCTTGTATCGATTTTTTTGTCGCCTGCTTTGCTGGGAGGGAGGGGGGTTGGATGCGCCCGAGGATAATCGGAGATGGACGATTTCGAGTTTTCCGACAGAGAAAACTGGTAGAGCTCGATTGGCGCGATTGGGACGGTGGGAAAGGAGTGAGAGGCCGGAGCCCGGTGTTATGACGACAAATGCGACGACGAGGTAGTCATTGGTGCTACGGGCGGGGAGAGGGGTTAAGAGAGACAGAGAGAGAGAGAGAGGTGTTTGTGGATAGGCGTTGATATCGCGAGGTACCTATATGATATCGGAGCTACGATCGGTTGGTCCGGACACCGATCCGCCCCCCTTGCACGTAGGAGGAAGAGAAAAAAAAAAAGGGCACGGCAGGGGTCCTGAGTTGGAGCTCCGACTCGGGTCGCCGACCGTGCAGTGCAGGGGAGTTAGACATTTGGGAAATCTTTCCTCCGAAAGGACCGAGCATGGAGCTTCCCCGGCGCGGGTGGACGACCGAAGCTCCATTCTTCTTCTTTTTTTTTTGGTATTCTTCCTTTTTCACGATTTGTCAATTGGCAAACAGCGCCCGATCGATCTCGTCGAGTTTTTTGGAAAAGGAGACTGAAAGTCTCTGCAAGCACGCGCACACACACACACAAACACACACAGGCGAACAAAACAGACAGCCTGCCGAAGCCGGCCGCCACACAATGGAATGGGCCTCACTAGCCCCCCGCCGCCGCTCGCGACCGCAGCAGCATCAGCAGCATCGGCAGCATCGGCAGCAGCCGCCGCCGCCACCCGCCAGTACCTCCACCCGACGCCGAAGCCCATAGGCCTCCTCGAGTTCTCCGAGGCCGTCCGCGCCGCCGCCCCGCCCCGGTTCCCCCATGCCCGCACCGCCCAGCCGCGCCGGATCGGCATCGCCGTCTCGGGCGGCGTAGACTCCATGGCCCTCGCCTTCCTCTTCAACCGCCTCCGCGAGGCCACCCCGCTCACGCGCGTCGTCGACAACCCGCTGGCCAAGATGTCGGCCTTCGTCGTCGACCACGGGCTCCGCCCCGGCAGCGACGCCGAGGCCCAGGCCGTCGCCCGCGAGCTCAGGAGCCTCCGCTACATGCGCGCCCACGTCGACAGGGTCAACTGGAGGGCGGAGGGCGTCGAGGGCGACCCGGCCGCCCTGCCCAACGTCGAGAGCGCCGCCCGCCGTGCGCGCTACCGCCGCCTCGGCATCTTCTGCGCCGCCATGCGCGTCGAGAGCCTCTTTCTCGCCCACCACCAGGACGACCAGCACGAGACGGTGCTCATGCGCCTGCTCGCCGGCCACGGCAGCCGCGGGCTCCGCGGCATCTCCGCCGCCGCCAACATCCCCGAGTGCTACGACATGCACGGCGTCTACGAGAGCGGCCACGTCGACAGCCAGATGCTGCCGATCCCTGACGTCAGCTTCCGCCCGCCCCGGAGGGACTTGAAATCGATGCGCAAGGAGCTGCGCTCCGAGCTGAATATGGAGCTCTACAACGCCGAGCTGCGCGCCGGCCTGCAGCTCGACTGGCACGAGGGCCCCTACATCAGCGTCGTCGACGACGACGCGCTCTCCCGCGCGGCGAGGTCGGCCTCGGCCAAGGCGAAGGCGGCAGCCGCCGCCGCCGCGCGCAACATGCCGCTGATCCGCGTCGAGGACGCCGGCGTCATGATCTACCGGCCGCTGCTCGGGTTCGGCAAGGACAGGCTCGTGGCGACGTGCGAGGCCAACAAGGTCCGCTGGTTCGAGGACGCCACCAACGAGGACCGCACGCTGACGATGCGCAACGCCGTGCGCCACATGGTGCGCCAGCACGCGCTGCCCGAGGCCCTGCGCAAGGACGGCATCCTGCGGCTCGCGGCCCGGTGCGACGCCCGCGTCAGGGCCCAGGAGCAGGAGGCGGAGCGGTGGATCCGGAGGGGCGTGAGCGCCGAGTTCGAGCCCAACGTCGGCACGCTGGCCGTCCGGCTCCCCGACATGGGAGTGCCTGCGCCAGGCCGCCGCCCGGCGGCGGCGGCGCGGGGGACGAGGACGAGGGCGAGGGCGAGAAAGTCGTTGTACGACGACGCGAGGCGGGAGCTGCGGCTCGCGCACAGGCGGCTCATCGCCGCGCTGGTAGTGCGCAGGCTCCTCGTCTACGTCTCGCCCGACCGCAACCCGCCGCAGCTCTCGTCGCTGCAGACCGTGGTCGGCAGGCTCTTCCCCTCTCTCGCAGACCCCGCCGACGGCGGCGGCAAGCCGACCCCCCCGGCGCCGCCCAAGGCCTTCAACCAGGCCTCGGTCCTCTTCCACCCCGTCGGGCCCGGCAGGTGGTACCTCGTCCGCGAGCCCTACCCCTCGCTGCACCCGGGCCCCGAGTGCAACTTCTACACGGCAAAGAAGCGGGACCGCAAACGGAACCCGGTATTCCCGCCGACCAAGTGGGACCCGCCGGACGAGGCCGAGGCCGAGGCCGAGGCGGTGGTTGTGGACAAGGAAAAGCTCGCGGAGCTGCACCGCCAGCCGCTGCCGGCGCACGAGTTCAAGTCGAGTCGGTGGTACTCGTGGCGCCGCTTCCAGCTCTGGGACGGGCGGTTCTGGATCCGCGTCCGGGGCCGCGTCAAGGCCGTCTTCCGCGTCGCGCCGTTCGCGCCCGTCCACGGCAAGGCGTTCCGGGAAGCGCTCGGCCGCGGGGCGCAAGACCTGCCGGCGGCAGCGGCCGACGATGACGCCCGCGACCCCGACGCCCAGTCCACCACCAGCCCCGAAGGGTCCGTCAGGATAGGCGTCACCGGCGGCGGCGCAACGACCGCGGTCGACGGCGACGGCAGCGACGACGGCGCCAGGGCGCGCCTCGAGGGGATGCTGAAGCGCTTCGCGCCGGGCAAGGTGCGGTACACGCTCCCGGCGCTGTACGCCGTCAACCGCGACGAGGAGACGGGCGAGGAGATGCTGCGGATGCTCGCGCTGCCGACGATCGGCGTCGGCCTGCCCGGGCTGGGGCGGTGGGTGCAGTACGAGGTCCGGTACCGCAAGGTGGACATGGGGCTGCTGGACGGCATCGCCGGCCGCGTGAGGGGGGACACCGGCGTCGTCGGCGGCGGCGGCGGCGACAGCAGAGCAGGCGGGAGGGGGGCGCGGTGCTGAGAAAGAGGGCGCTGGAGGAGGGCAAGGCGGAGGAGAGGGTGAGGAGGCGGCTCAGTGGCGCGAGGCGGGAGAGGCTGAGAGGGCGGCTGCTGGCCGCCGGTGGTAGGAAGGGGGGCCCGCGAGCGAGGACGAGAGTCGCGGTTTAGGCGGAGAGACCCGGGGGGGGGGGGGGCGGCGCTAGATACCCGTGTATTAATACAAAATGGCTTCATCACAAAGAGAGAGAAAAGATTCGCAACAGGCCAGCCAGTTAGTTCAAAACACTTTTTTTTTTTTTGCCAACTTCATGTCTTTTATACGTTGAAAACTAGCTCGGAAATTCGAGGTCGTGCTACTGGACCTCGCTGGTATGGTGCTAAACGTGTGTAATTATGAAAACTTTGCCCATCCACGATGTGGCTTCTTCCCAAACGCCGTGGTTCTTCTCGAAAAAAAAAAAGCCAGTACGAATCCCGTAGCGACAGGTATATACTATCTATTGTCCAACCCGGTCGTGGATCGCCTTCCCTGTTCCCCTCATGGCACGTAACAGCGTAGTGTTCATCCACATATTTCCCGCACACATGGATGTTCTTGGCATTGATTACTTCCCAACCCCCCTACCTCTTTCCATTGGGGTTTTCCACCCGTCAGTTTACCCCTCCACCTACACCAAGCCTAGACTTAGCCGATGATCAGCGTCTGGTCACCAGAGACACTGCCGAGCGAGACGCCGGCAGACCCGGGTTGGCCCTTGTGCGCATGGACGGCCTTGGGCCAGGCGGTCTTGCTGTCAATCCTGACGTCCTTGCCGCGGATGTCAATCTTGCCGCTTTTGCTCTCGGCTGTAATGAGGCCCTCCCACGAGGCAGGATAGTGGATCTCCGCGTTTCCGCTGATGGTGGTGTGGCTGGACTTGAGGCGGCGCATCGGCGGCTTGTCGCTGGCCATGATGTCGCGCTCCTCGGTCTGGGTGGAGGCATCCACTGACGAGCGTCTGTATGGGCCTCCGATGCCCGGGATGAACGGGGCACTCGGCATGCGAGGCATCTTGGGGATGTTGGGCACAGGCAGGGGGTTGGTAGGGATGTCGACGGGTTCGTCAGGCTTGGCCCTCGGCTCCTCCTTTCCGGGCGTGCCCTCGGTGCTCGCGATCTCGACCCAGATGGGCTCAAGTACCCTGACGGCGACGTTGCCGCTCTTTGTGCTGGTGTGCAGCTCGGGCTCCCCGGGGGACTGCTGCGAGCTGATGTCGAACACGGGCAGGAGCTCGACGGCGAGGTCGCCGCTGATGCACTCGGCAAAGGCGACGGTGGTGAAGGCGACCCAGGCGCGAATGCCGCCAGACTTACCCTCGATCGTGGTGATGTAGTTGCGGGGCGGGATGACGGTTTCGGGCTTGGTGCTCCCCGCCACCTGGTCAAGGGGTTCCTTGACGCTGATGGTGCCCGAGGTGCTGGTAACCTCGAGGACAGCGGGACGCGGCTTGGACTCGAGGACGGGTTGGGGATTGACGTTGGCTTGGATGTTGCCCGACTGGGTCTTGATCTTGAGCGAGTCGTAGAGCGGCCACGAGCCGATGATGTCGCCGGAAATGGTGTCGACGACAATGTCGCGTGAGCCGAGGCGATACGTGCTCGGGGGCACCGCGGGGAGCGGACTGTGCCGGATATAGTGCCGATCTCAAGGCCGTTCTTGGTGGTGATGGAGAGGTCATCGGCAAGCTGGACGTCGAGGTGCGTCGCGGCAAGATAAAGATGCGACAGCTCGGCGTTCTCGGGTACCCAGACAGTAGCGCGTACGGCCATGCAGGGACGAAGAGAGCGGGTCCAGTCGATGCGCTGAGGGGTCTTGATCAGGAGCTGTTGGTGTTCCGAGTCCCACTCAACGCCGACGTCGAGAGCTTGGTCGTTGGCGGCGACCTCGAGCTCGATAGAGGGCCCGGAAGCGCCACCTTGCAGGCGGCGAATGAGGAACTCGCCGGTGACGTGAGGCTGGTACCCGCGGTGTGGCGCATCCTTCTCGACATCTTGGAGGACGCTCAAGGTCTTGTCGGGGTTGAAGGAGACGCCAAAGACCTTGGGGCCGAAGCGATACTCTGACTGCAGGCACGTACTGGCGGGGTTCCAGGGCATAGGGTTGTTCGGCTCCTCGGGCTGGCTTGGTTCAGAAGGGCCGACCTTGACGGGCTGGCCGGTGACGGGGTCAAACTCCTCGGCGGGGGATTTAGCGGACGGCTAAGGACGTTAGCTTGGGGACGGCAGGCGAGGGCGGGGGTTCATGCATACCACGCTTACGACGGCCGTGGCCAGCATGCTGAGGAACCCGGTCAGGGTGAAGAAAACCAGGGCGACAAGGAGCCCCGTCTTGAGCGTCCGTCTCGAAGCCCAAGGGAACTTGTTGAGGACTCTGTCCTTCCACGACGGCGATGGCCTCGGGTCATGGCTGTCGTAGGAGTCGTCGCCCATGCTCTCAGGGTCGCGGCCCAGCAGGCGGGCCTCTTCCTCGGGTGCTCCCATGATGTTACTGAAGGTCCGGTAGTTCCTGAAGGGCGTGGGGATGACGCCAGTGGGGACGTGGGCGAGGGCGTGTAGGCGGGAGGTGCCTCTCGGGGATACGGAACAGCGAGGCCGGATGTGATGAGTACAGGCTCCTGCTTGGGTGAGTCTGAGGGGTGCGCAGGGGAGCGTCGACAGAGGGCGCGTAGGGTGTATAAGAGGACGAGCTTTGGGCGGCTTCGGAGGAGGGGTAAGTATACGCAGTCGTCGTGGTCGTTGTTGTATGTGACGGCGTCGCCTCACTGTCGGCTGCAACAGAGGAAGTGTTGTAATGGTGATGGTGGTGGGCGAGTGACGAGAAGCTACCAAGGGGCGGCGAGCTTAGCCTTGCCTCTTCCCTTGCTTCGCGGACTTTGTTGGAGGTAGAGGAGGACCCCTCTTGTTGCAAAAGCAGCGACGGGTCCTGGACGAGGACGTTGGGCACATGCGGCACGCCGGCAGAGGCGGGAAAGATGGCGTCGGTTACGTCGGCGTGGGTATGCAAGTGTTCCTGTTGCGGAGGGTAAATCCCGCCGTCTGACAACGAGGTACTGCTCTGGAAGTAGCCGTCAGTTGGTGAGAGGTGAAGATCGAGGTCGTTGTGGTCGTTGAGTTGGTCACCATCATCATAGTCGGAGTCGTCGGCGGAATACAAGTTGTCGGAATATGGGGCCGGCATGGCGGCGGGATGGATCTATTTCGGTCTCGGTGCTGGGTAATACCTGGGTATGCGCAATGTTTTGCCTGGATCTCGTCCGATGTATTGCAACGTTCTGTTTCCAAATGCTGGGTCCCCTAATGTTTGAGCTCCTACCCCTTGTTCTGGAGCCTCGGGTGGTAAAAGTGTCAACTGAAGTGGTAGTGACTGATTCGCGAGGGGGGACTTGGCTGATACGCGCAGTGTCGTAGACGGGAAAAACGGCCGCCAAGAAACGGTATCAAACAGTTCCAGGTGAAGGCAAGCTTCTGTCCGTCCCACAACGGGCCGAATGCTAACCAGCGCTTCACGATTGATGACAGTACGTGCTTTGTCACGATGAATTTGTCGCAAGACTTGTGAAGACAGGAATGAGGCCACGACGATGTCTGCGCGTTCCCTTGGTCGGGATAGGAAGGAAGAGGAGGGAAGGGGGACGGATGAATGGATGAATGGATCGATGGATCGATGGATGGACGGGGACCGAGTGACAGAAACGAACCGATCAACCAACCAACGGTATGAGCCTTGAGGCATTGGATTGAGCGATGCATGCCCACTCAGGAAGAGACTCACCGGCTGTAATCCCTCCCTGCCCCCTCCCTCCTCCCCAATGGCGACCGCACCCGCGCCCGAACCCGATGCGGCGAAGGCATTTCGATATCGCACCCAGGGGAGGCGACTCGTCAGCTCGTCGATCAGGGAAGATATGAGACGACGTACCTGCACCGCGGCCGATGGCGGTGTAGAGGACTTGTTGGACTACCACGATGAATCAGAGCCCCCCCCCCCCCCCAGTTGCTACCCTGCAGCTCCTCTTGCGTGACACGCTTGCGCCCCCAAACGAAACAGGAAGCTGTTTAACAAAAGGCGCGGGTTTTGCGGTTGGTATCGTAGTTTCGAGGTGGGGAATGTAAGACGAGCCTACCACCAATCCAAGCGAGGTATGGAGTAAGGCTCCCTTTGTTTTGCAGGGATCAAGAGATACTAGGACTAGGACTCCGGTGCAATTCGACCATGCCAAAAGCCAAGCTGCAACTTTATCCGCAGTGCTACGTAGGCTGTAGCCTGTAGCTACTCCGTGCTGCCTACGGCCTCTTGGTACGAATACCTACTTCGTACTAGCACACGGGTAGGTAGCTAAGACAAGACTCGCCAAGCCGTCAGCAATCGGGTGCGCCAAAGAAAAGAAGAAAATGCCTCGCCGAGGTGGACCATCTTTTGCCCGATATTACCCTCTACCCCCACGAAGTACCGGTATTCATTCATTCGTACGCTGACAAAAGTCCCTCCTCTCACCCCGGTCTGCCGACGTCGGATTACCGCTTCCCAACGGGAGGGGGTTAGTGCCGTTTCCCAAGGGTTACGAATCGCAGACGTCGCCTGCGTATTCATTGATGACTAGTGTGGGTGTTCGTCAATCAAGCTTCTTGGTGGTCTGAGACTCCCCGGAAGAGGAACGCCGGGTGACGACGATCGCGACGTAAGCTTTTTTTTTTAGTGTAGGGGCAAGCCGACGACGTTGCATTCTTCGTCCTGGTCCGATCTGCGCCAAGCCACGTCTTCCTTTTCGTGATCGTCAAGAATTAAGCTTGGCTTCTATGGGAATGACTTGGTACATAAAGTCCCGCCCCCCGTCATCGTCACCGTCACCGTCACCGTCACCGTCACGATAGCCTCGACTGGCCAAGTGGCAGGCAAGTGCCCATCCACATGGGCGTAGGCAGCCAGCATGCCGGCATTCGTCTGTCTGTATTGAGCACACGTACATATCTGGGGCGGCTCGAACCAAGGTACATCGGTTTCTTTCCGCCCCCGCGTCAATCAAGTCTTCTGGTATCTATCCCCACGTCTTCTAAACGCCATGGACGATGGCTATGTAACAAAACGGGACTGCCCGCCCCTCTTGGGCTGGCCAAAGGCAGCCCCTACCACGCGTTCCAATTCCTCCTCAGCGGTCCAAATACGACATCCATCCCATGCCACGCCCTGGCACTCTATCGCGGCTCCAATCCCCGAGTTTCCTGCCTCGCAACTTTCTCCCCTTACTCCAACCCCAGGAGTCTCTTTGAATTCTCGTACACAACCCAGGTGATGCTCAATGCCGGAGCAACCTTGAGCAGGTTGGGTGTGAGTCCTTTGTACATGCCCCGCACACCCTCGTTCTTGAGCGTTTTCTGTGCAACATCCACAATACCTGTGTAGGTTGCAGGGTGCATGACGGTGCCTTGGGTTTGGAGACGGGTACGGAGGACGTTGAGAGGATAAACCACCGATGCTCCAAAAGCGCCACTGGTGGCGCCAATGATGCCAGTCATGATGTTGCCTGGCTTGGCGTCTTCTTCGTGGATGCCGCGGTATTTCGACATGTATTTCTTGTATGATGTTTTGAGGAACTCAAATGTGCCCATGTCAATGGCACTGTAGGGGAACATGCCCAACAGGCCCATCGTGACTCCACGGTAGGCGATGCGCACACCACCAGCCTGCCACATCTTCTTGGCCGTGTCAAGGACAAGGGCGTTCCCAGAGAGACCGCCCTGGACTGTTGACGTCTGGAGTCGGAACTTGAGTGTGTCCAACGGGTATACACAGAATCTGAGGGTCGTTAGCAGTGAAAGGACAAGGGCAAAGAGAACCGTGACAGCTCAAAGATGACGACGCAAAGGACAACGGCAACTCCTCCATTGAACAAACCGTATAGCAACAGTGACTGATGGTACAAGTGACAGGCAGGGGAATCTGGGGAGAACTCACTGAGCAACCATGCCAGCGACACCGCCCGCAACGAATTTCGAGTAGCTGTTGATGTTTGTTGGATCATTGTGGCCTTCAAGCTTAGAGAGGGTTCGCTTTGCAGCCTCATACGACCCAAACTTGATGGCACTCTCAGGCATGATCTTGATGACGTTGAGTCCATTGCCTTATTCAGTCAGCAAAAAGAAATTCCCCCCAAGCTCTCGCTCTTCCTCATCTGCACTCGCTCTTTGAGAGGCAACAGTGCAGTATAAAAGTGGGCTAGAAAAGAAAAGGCAGCAGGAGAAGAAGAAGAAGAAGAAGAAAGAGCATACCTGCAAATAGACTCCTCATTCCACCAGCCTTCCAGAGGTCCTTGATGGCGTCACTGAAGGGCTTGATCGCATTGCGGAGGGCAAGAAGTGGACGTCCCTGCTTCAGGGCAGTGGCCGCAGTGTCGGTGCTCGCTCGAGTGTTGACAAGAAGGTAGACCTTCAGTCGGTCGAGGGGAGCGGTGGCGGTCCGCGACAGTCCCCCGGCGACGGCACCCGCAATGAAGTAACCTGGATCAGGGGCGAGGTCAGTCAGTCTCTTGGTCTTGGGTGCTACAGTTGCATCTGAGCTGGAGCTGGAGCCTTGCTCGGAGCTGTCGCCTGTGACCTGGTTCGCTTGAGAGGTGCCGACGCCGGGGAGTCTTCGAAGGATGCCTGCGCGCTTCTCGTCTGCAGCAGCCTCGATGCACGCCTGCAGCACCGCCGCCTCCATGTTCATATTGTTCATGTTGGCGCTGGTACCTGAATAACCCGGAGGAGGAGATATTGGCAATACGGTGGACGGTATTTGATGCTGCTGCTGCTGCTGCGAGGCAGAGGAGGGATCTGCCGAGGAAGAACTGAAGCTGCTGATGCTGCTGTTGCTGCCGCCGCCGCTGTTGTTGTTGTTGTTGTTGTTGTTGTACAGTGATTTTTTTCGTGGCTGCCGTTGTTGCTGCACTGAATCGGGAAGGGGCGAGGCTGCTCCTTGGTGGGAAGGCACGACCGCAACCACGGGGCGACCGTCGTTGTCGGTGAGGGGCTCGTCGGTGGCGCCGGGCTCACGGTCCGAAGAAAGGGATGCGATCCTCAAAATGGATCCAAAGAGGGTTTGCAGAAGGAAGCCGGTCGTACCTGAGCTCTCAAGTGTCTCCTCCGATACCATCGAGTCACCTTCAGCAGAGAGGGTGACGATGGAAGAGTAATAGTCCAGCACGGCCTTCAAGGGGGGTGCATGGCCGTTTTGTGTCGGCATAAACAACAGGAAATCTCTGGCCACATTGGTCGTCTTGTCAGTGAACCTGCTGCTGTCGGAGAAAACAGACGAAATGCGCGTCGACGGGAAACAGCAAACTTGGACAGAACCAAGGAACCGTCACGGTCAGTTATCCACCTCTTCTCTTACACCGACCGAGCTGCACCGAGCTACACCCAAAGGCAAATCGCCATCTACGGTACGTCCATCTACGCGCTCACGAGTACGAAACAGACGGCAGCGGATAAACACTCGACCAGGAAGAAGAAGAAGAAGAAGAAAAAAAAGGGTCAAGGACACGTCCACACTCACCGCCACTCTTCAAAGCTAATATAGCCGTCGTTGTTCATGTCCATATGGCCAAAGAAGGCACCGAGCTTGCGCATCGGCACAACAAGCCCAGCCCGTCGGAAGGCCTCCTGCAGCTCGGTCTTGTCGAGTCGGCCATCATTGTCCTTGTCTATGGACTGAAACAAAATCATCAGTTGCCTCTCGGTCTGCTCGACAAAGTAGCGGAACTCTGCAAGGCGCGTGTTATCATGGTCAGCAGCTATTCCCTCAGTCAGGCCACATGACAGGGGAACCCGGCCAATAGCTCCAGCCTCAGCCCGGCTCCCACGATTGGAGCTCTCACCTTCGTATTGGATTTTACCGTCCTTGTTCGTGTCGACGACGCTCAAGACATTCCGCAACATGTCATCTGCATTTTTCATGGCTGCGGCGCAAGGTCAGCCACCCAAGCGCACGGGAGCTTTGGACAAAAGATTGGTGCTGACGGTGATCGATCTTCTTTAACCCCTTCTGCAGCCCCTTGAAGTCCAAATGTCCAGACCCGTTGGGATCCAATTGCCTCCAGAGGTCCTCTACCCGTTTATCCCGCTGGTTCTGTGACTCTTCCGCCTCCATCTGGCGATCGGCAACCCATTCTGTTACCCCCATGGCGGCGGCGGCGGCATCAGGACGCAGGGCTGTAGAGTCGAGGTTTCGGGCTCGACGCGGAACTCATAGGGCGGCGGCGGTGGGTGCGGGTGAGATCGTGGAGTATATCGTGAGCGTGTGTGTGTGTGTGGGTGGGTGGGTGAGTGTCTTTCTACCAGGAAGACATGGCGGGAACGAGACTTCGAAAAGGCGTTGTGTTGTCGCGACACACTTGCATGCTGCAAGTCACAAGGACTGACGTAGGTAAGGGGGGGAATCGCGAGGTGCAGCGACCAGGAAAAAGCAGAACCGCCTGCCGCAAGTGGTTCGCGCCGAAGCCACGGCGTCAAAAGCTCGGCAACATGGGAGGAGGGGTGGGTTTCCAAGGGTTCCACTGTGAGACAAGCGAGGCAATCAGCTTCCGCCAATTAGCACTGCTTCCGATAGCTGCCAGTGGTGTTCCAGCAGTGTAGGTCTTGCGTTCCAGCAATGAGATGAGCTTCAGTGGTGCTCTCAGTTAGTATTTCTGTGCTTGTTTCTGAAAGTCCCCTTATGAGCCCGCCATCTTCCGTCTTATCGCTTATCGGCTATTGGGTGGTGTCACTAGCCACAAGTTGGTCCCTGACTTTCCCATTGACTTCTACACACTACTTACTCAGCCTCGCTCTGTCCATCTCTCCAACTCTTCACCGTGTCCTCTCGCGAGTCGCCACAACTACAGAGGTGTTGCCGACACATATCATGTCATAGGCTCCGACGCGAGCGCCCGGGCGAGGTCATCATGGCTGCCAACTACTGGGAATCGACTCAGCGCCGCTTCTGGCTCTTCTCCAAAGACGAACTCCAAAACGTGCGCCAGAAACTCGAAGACGACAATGCCGAGCTCGTCCAGATGTTCCCTCTCCCCCAACCCCGACATCTGGCCATATTCTTCAATCAACGTGAGTTTTTGCTTGCTTGGGCCCACCACCTCCGTCGTCTGTCTGTCTATCTGTCTGTCTGCCTGTCTCTGTCTGTTCGTCTGCTGACTCGCTCCTCCTCCAGAGGTTAACCGTCTCGGCAAACGGATGGTCATCCGACAGCAAGCCATGGCCACCGCCCAGGTCTACATCAAACGCTTCTATACCAAGATCGAGATCCGCCGAACGAACCCCTATCTGGTCGTCGCCACTGCCCTTTACCTGGCCTGCAAGATGGAGGAGTGCCCGCAGCATATCCGCTTGATCGTCAGCGAGGCTCGCTCCCTGTGGCCCGACTTCCTGAGCCTCGATACCTCCAAGCTCGGCGAGTGCGAGTTCTTCATGATTTCCGAGATGAGCTCTCAGCTCATAGTCCACGCGCCCTACCGAACCCTGAACAACTATCAACAGGAACTGCACCTTACACAAGAGGACGTGAGCCTGGGTTGCTCAATCATCAACGATCATTACATGACGGACCTGCCCCTGCTGTATCCGCCGCATATCATTGCACTTACCGCAATCCTGCTTGTGCTGATCTTGCGGCCGTCTTCCACCATGACTGGCTCCAACCCGCCGACGGCGGCAGGTATTGCTGCCGCAAGTGCGGCGCTGGCCCAGGCCCAGGGAAGGGTGCCAGGACTCCCTCCCACGCCAGGGACGCCAAATCCTGCCGACAAGGAGAAGCAACCAGAGGCCAGATTCGGCCGGGTGCAGCGGTATGGTGCCTGGCTGGCCGAGTGCAACGTGGAAATCCCCCCCATGGTCGATTGCACTCAGGAGATGATCTCCTTCTACGAATGTCACGATCAGTACAACGACAAGCTTACTCGCGAGCAAATCAACCGTTTCGTCAAGGCAAGGGTCCTTGACAAGTGATTCGGGCATGGTTTCCCCTGCTTCGCATTCATACACAACCCGCTAGAAAGGAAAGAAGAGGGGGGGGGGGGGGGGTAATTGCGATCGATGAGCTCAACACCACTACTCGCGGTATATACATGTGGTCGATGCTACCTCTCAAGGCTGGCAACATCGAGGCTGTTTAGTCAATCTCTAACCAACAGATGAAGTTGTTTTATGCGAAGCACCAAACTATTCATGTTCGGCCGATGACGAATGTGGGTAAAACACGCTGGCTCACAAATTCAACCATTTTTATGAGCACAATCAACTCATCAACAATGTGTGCAATACTGCACTTTGAGCATGCGCGGAGACGCATTCGGCAGACAAGTCAATATCACAACACCGAACCGTCTGAAGAATTCTAGCCTGTTTCTGGTCAATGAGACAGTCTCCAGGCCATCTGACGCAGATTCTCCTTGGCCTGCCTGTCTGAGTCGAGGCGTTGCCTTTCCGAGTCTGGAATGTCTCAAATTTTGTCACCATCCCGAGTGGACCAAGGGCTCTCAAGTCTATCGATACTGGAATTCAAACGCAGAATGAATGGATGACATGACAACGAGGCAACGAGACAGGAACAATAGACATATATCCATGGTTTTATATTCGCGGATGGCACGGCCTCGGCACATGAGTATTCAGGCTATTCCTTCGGTCGAAAAAACGGTACAACCAAGTGTGCCCAGGCTGAAATGCTTTCTTTGCGTGCTGCAATTGGCAAGGCATTGTCTTCATCCTAGGAGCTGGCGGCTGGGCTCAGCCAAGGAGCTGGATAATGGAGTTATAGGCCGCCTTGGGGTTGAAGCTGCTGTCAAAGAGGAGAGGGTTGGCTCCCGTTCTCCACGAGTCCTGGGCGCGCATTAGTACCGAACTTTTGGTCAACCGCGGCGGCGGCGAGCAGAGTTGGCATATACCTTGTCACTAATACCCCAGACGGTGATGCCCACGCACTTGGGGACGGCCAGACAAGCGCTGACGACGGCGTTGTAGTCGGCCGTGGGCGCGTTCGCAATGTCGAGCTCGGTGATGGCTATCTCGGGAGCCCTGGAAGAGGCGAGTTGGTCGAGGGCGCCACGCACAGCACTACCCATGCCGGCGCTGAGGTGCGTCTGGGTGCCTTGGTGGCGCACTGGCGTTAGCTATGCGTGGACGGCGGAAAGCGGAAAGAATATTCCAAAAAAACACCCAACATACCGATGCCGTCGATGGGGACTCCCTCGGAAATCCACTTGTCGACGTAGTAGCGCATCAAGTTGACCTTGCTGACCCCGGCACGGTCCAGGTTGTAGTCGTTGATGTAGAGCTTGCAGTTGGGGTCGGCGGCGCGGGCCGCTTGGAAAGCGATCTTGACAAACTCCTCCCCCAGCACGGTGGAAAAGACGGAGGTGCGAAGCGTGCCGTCCTCGTTGAAGATTTCATTGACAACGTCCTTGCGTTCCGTCAGCAATTATTGGCCTCTCGGCTGGGTCGTGAAGTGCCGCCAAAAAACACGACGACACGGAGGGGCGGGAGAAGAGCTCCGTCTACTCACCCAGGCGCGGATACGGCCGCGGTAGCGTGTCACGACGGTGGTGACGTGGGTTCGGATGACGTTGCGCAGCGTGTTGGCGTCGCGGATGTTGGAAACCCAGGTAGGGAGCTGGGCGTGCCAGACGAGGGTGTGGCCGCGGACTGACTTGCCGTTCTGCGTGGCAAAGTCGACGAGGTAGTCGGCGTCGCCCCAGTTGTACTGGCCCTGGTTCGGCTGGAGGGACTGCCACTTCATGCTGTTCTCCGGCGTGAGCTGGCCGAAGTTGGCCCTGATGATGGCCGCATTCCTCTCCCTCTGCAGCAGGCCGCGGTCCGTGGCGGTTCCGAAGTAGAGCTTGCCCCTGTTCTTGAACCGCTGGTCGACGCTGACGGAGGCCTGGCGATCCTCGAGCGCCGAGCGGGCTGCGAGTTGAGCATTGCTGCTCTGGGGCTCCGTGGGTAGGGCGGCGGCCAGCGGCACAAGGAGGAACGCGAGCTGGAACTTCATGTTGACTTTATGCCGTCGAGGAGCTCTTGCGACAATCCGTTGGAGATTGGCCCAACTACATTCGGTTCACGCCTGGCTCGTAGGTATTTTATATTCAATACCAGCAAGAACGAGGCACGCCGTCAAGATACGGTTCTTGGCCAGCTGCCTCATCTTGTCGTCTTGGAGTTGTATCTCCAGAACTCGGGAGAGCCCTCATTGGATCGCGTATGAGAGTATCTGACATGGCAACGGCGGAGCCATGGGTTCCGGTGGCATTCGCAACACACAAGACGGAGAATACAGCGTTTCGATGAGTGGAAGTCGGCGTGGCAGGATGGATTCCGGACATCCCAAGACTTGCACCTTCCCTAACTATCAATCATTCAGCAGGTGAATGGCCGATGGCCTCGCCAAGAGATGATTGGCAGCATATATCATTACTTGGCATTGTGCTGTCAACAAGGAAGCGCAAGGCTGCTTGCTGTAACCGCAGATTAGGCTAATCCGCTGTTCAGTGTTGTAGCTAGGCTACTCTGTGGGGATTGCACTCATGTGACCACCTCGGATTTTGCAATTCGCATCAATAACCGACGACGGGCTCCCATGCCCCGACTCGCACAGCCGAGTCTCGATTCGCCGAGTTCATCAAAGACTATACGCTACGCTCTCGCGTGCTAGGCCAACTCGTATACGGTCATGGCTGGCGACCCCTTTTTCTGACTTTAACCGAGTTGGCTGGCAAGGTGTGTCGAGAGTGGGCTATCTATGCGAGTACGACCTCCTCGTATAGCGCATCACTCTGCGGTCAGCTTGAATATTTTTCCCGTCCCGGGATTTACAACACCGGGCTAGCTCGACGACAGACTACGGTACGCTTGGTCTTAGCTATGGATGAAGCAAGCCTCCGTGGTTGTGAAGGGTTTGGCCGGTTGCCCCACGGCTTTTGTGTTGCCGGTGTTTGCATGTAGAAAAACATGATCCGTCTTTTTGCCCCCCCCCCCCCCCCTTGGTCAACAATAGTATCTGCTTCTCGAAGGTCAGTATAAAAGCATCATTGTCTGGTCCAAGTAAGCGCTACTATCATTTTAGCTGCTTCTGGTTCCTGACTACCCGTACAAACACGGCATATCCTTGAGATATGTACAAAACTGCAGTTCCCCATATGCTGCCGGTGTCTATCCTCGAGCTCGGAACGTGTTGCTGAGATGCGGTTGGCTAGAATGCCACTGCCGCGCAGCCGAGCAAGGATTTGTAACCCCGCTGCAGATAGTCACGGCGAATTAATTGCCGGTGCAGCTATTTAATGAACGGCTGGGGAGAACATCGACGCTGATCGTTTCATTGAGATTGGGGAAACCTAAATTGGCGTGCTCAGCTAGCCAGCACGGCAGACCCGCACCTGTTAAGTTCGCAGTTTTCCGGTTAAGGGGGTTGGCCACCAGGCTCAATCTTCCACGAATCGGTCATCGCTATAGGAGGTTGTCGTGTAATGTGCCCTCAATTTCGCTTCTTTTCTTTTCCTTTTTCTCCCTCCCCCCCCCCCCGATGCGTGTGGTATAACAGGCTGGGCCATCTTGGCACTCTTTCTCCCAACCGTGGATCGCTTCATCGGTCCACACACTCTCTTTGTCGTATTGGACGGCCAAGTTAGTTAGTTGCCCAAAGTCTTTCGTTTTCTTGTTGTTGGCTGCTTTCTTCCTGCAACAATGGTTGGCCTCCGCAACGTCTTGGCCGCGGCCGTGGGCTTCGCGTCCTTCGTTCTCGGCCAGAACTTCAACAACCCCGTGCTCTGGGAGGACCTCGCCGACAACGAGGTCATCCGCGTCGGCGATGCCTACTACTACACGGCCTCGACGATGCACTACTCGCCGGGAGCCCCCATCCTGCGCTCCTACGACCTCGTCAACTGGGAGTACCTCAGCCACGCCGTCCCCTCGCTCGACTGGGGCTCCAAGTACAACCTGACCGGCGGTCAGCAGGCCTACGTCAAGGGCATCTACGCCTCCACCTTCAAGTACCGCAAGAGCAACGGCATGTGGTACTGGATCGGCTGCATCGAGTACTCTGCCACCTACGTCTTCGTCGCCCCGTCCCCCACGGGCCCGTGGACCCAGAAGGCCCGCATCGCCACGTGCTACTACGACGCGGGCCTCCTCATCGACGACGACGACACCATGTACGTGGCCTACGGCAACACCCAGCTCAGCGTCGCCCAGCTCTCCAGCGACGGCCTGTCCGAGGTGCGGAAGCAGACCGTCTTCTCGACCCCGTCCGACGTCGGCGTCCTCGAGGGCAGCCGGATGTACAAGCGCAACGGCAAGTACTACATCTTCGTCACCAAGCCCGCGAGCAGCCAGTACGTCCTCCAGGCCAGCAGCCCCTGGGGCCCCTACACCCTCAAGGCGCTCGCCCTGAGCGTGTCTGCGCCCGTCTCCGGGGCGGGGAACCCCCACCAGGGCAGCCTCGTCGACACGCCCGACGGCAAGTGGTATTACATGGCCTTCATCGACGCTTACCCGGGCGGCCGGATGCCCGTCCTGGCCCCGGTCACCTGGGGCTCCGACGGCTTCCCGGCCGTGACCCTGTCCAACAACGCCTGGGCCGCTTCCTACCCGTACCCGTCGACGCAGCGCTCCGTGCAGTCCCCGCTCGGCACCGACTCCTTCAGCGGGTCGTCTCTCGGCCCGGCCTGGGAGTGGAACCACAACCCGGACACGACCAAGTTCAGCGTCAACAACGGGCTGACGCTGACCACGGCCACGGTCACGAGCGACCTCTACGCCGCCCGCAACACGCTGACGAAGCGCATCCACGGCCCCGTCGGCACCGGCACCGTCGTCGTCGACTTCACAAACATGGCCGACGGCGACCGCGCCGGCTTGTCGCTGCTGCGCCAGGACTCGGCCTACATCGCCGTCGCGCGCTCCGGCTCGACCTACTCCGTCGTCATGTACAACGGCCTCAAGATGGTCTCGGACACCTGGGCCACCTCGTCCACCGGGTCCCAGGCCGCGAGCGTGGCCGTCTCCCAGCGCCGCGTCTGGCTCCGCGCCACCGCGGACATCAAGCCGGGCTCCGGGAAGAAGGGGTCCTTCTCGTACAGCCTGGACGGCACCAACTTTGTTTCCTTTGGTTCTCAGCTCACCCTGAACAACGATTGGCCCTTCTTCATGGGTTACCGATACGGCATCTTCAACTTTGCGACCAAGTCGCTCGGTGGCTCTGTAAAGGTCGAGTCTTTCACGAGTGCGTGAGGCTAAATCGCCGATCGGGATCTTCCGCCGAGTTGGCAGGCTCGGTGCCACGTCATATCCGTGGCATACGGGGCGCCTTTTAACTGCGTATTAGCCATTTAATTGAATTCAAAACCTACCCCACCAACACTTATTTCTACCAACCCGCCCACTACCCGTGAGAGAACTGTCATGGTATATTGCTAGATTGCAACAGGAAGTCATGTCTGTCGTCATAACGGTTGTACAGAATCGGGCACGTCATGGGACTCTTTTCGATCATAGCACATGCTTCTGGTCAGCGAAACTTCATGGAAAACTCGGCCAATAGTACCGATGTGTAGATGATTAATTGCACAGCTGATCTTGCTGATAATCACTTTGGGTGGGACAAACTCGCTCTGGAAGGTCTGACCACAAGGGATATATTTTGTTGATTTGTTGCTCACAGACACGAAGAAAACGTCAAGCATAGAACAATTTTTCATATCCATCACTTGATAGTGGTGCAAAGAACCAGAGTAGGTATCGATTCTGTGTACGCGGCTAGACCGACCAATAGCACAGATGAGCTTCACTTCCACGAGATTACGAGGTGACTCGGCTGACTGTCACACGGAAGCACAGGTGTTGAGCACTATAAATATATTGCAACCGGAACTATGCCAGTATACTACTGTAAGCCGTTCCCCCGGTCGCTCTCCCGAGTGACACGGGCAAGGGAATCGGTCTCTTCCAAAAGCGTCGATGAATGGCACGCGCGGGCTCTCTACCGGTTCGCAGCCCTCATCTCGATACCGCTCTGGTGCGCAGTGCTCGTCTTGGCAAACCCCCACGCCGGGACGCGCCGCTCGAACAGCTCGTCGAGCTCCTGGTAGGTCCTCCCCTTGGTCTCGGGGAAGAGGAGCACGCAAGGGATCAGGTAGACGAGGGTGACGCCGCCAAAGAAGAGGCCGACCTTTTGCCCCCAGCCGGCGTACTGGTTCGAGAGCATCAGCGGCACGGTGTAGTTCTTTCGGGCATTTTGTTAGTTTTCTTCTTCTTCTTCTTCTTTCGTCTTCTCCACGATTGGATGACTTGCAAAATATGTATCTTCTTACCAATATGATGCCGGTGATGTACTGCACCGAAACGGCCAGAGACGTCGTCTTGGCTCGCAGTTTGGGGCTCGACACCTCCACCAGGGAGATCCAACCTGCGAACGATCAGAACAACTGAAGCAGAACGAAGAAACGCGTCATTCAGGGGCGAAAAAAGCAGAAGAAAAAAAAAGACTCACCAATGGGCGCCTGCGAGTTGGCGTAGAGAAACGCCCAGACGCCGCACAGGGCGACGAGGACGGGGCCGGACGCCGCGGTGGGCCGCACGAAGCCCAGGCCGCCGACGACGAGGCAGATGGCGCACATGCCGAACCCGCCGCCGAGCACGAGCGTGCGGCGGCCGACCTTGTCGATCAGGTAGAAGGACAGGCAGATGCCGACGAGCAGGACCGAGTTGATGGCGATCTTGCCGAGGAACGGGTCGCCGACGCCCGCCAGCGAGAAGAAGTAGGTCGTGTAGCCGAACATGAGGGGCACGCCGACGATGTTCTGGAACGTCAGGGGCAGGGTCGAGATGACGGCGCGCTTGAGGTTGACGGGCGCCATGAGGGCCTTCCAGTCGCTCTCGCCGCCGCGCGACTGGGAAAGCGCGGCGGACTGCTCGACCTCGTACCGCGTGACCGCGTACTCGTGGTCGACGTCGTAGCCCTCGACGTCGACCACGAGCCGCCGGAGCGATCTCTTGGCGTCCTCGTGCCTGCCCTTGGAAGCGTACCACGCTGGGGGAGAGACATTGTCAGCTTTCTTCCCCCTCCGCCATCAAGACAATAAGCTTAAGCAGAACTCACCAGGGGACTCGGGAAGAAAGAGCATGGGAACGAGCCAGAGGCCGCAGAAGACGAACTCGGAGTAAAAGATTCCTGAAGGCCATCGGGTTCGTGTCCTCCAGGACCTTGAGGCCGATCGCCAGGAAGACCTGGCCCAGGGAGAAGGCCAGGGAGAAGCTGGCCAGGAGCTTTCCGCGGAACTGGGGCATAGACACCTCGGACATGTACACCATGACGGAGGTGCTCATCATCCCTCCGGCGCAGCCGGCAATGAGGCGGGAGACCAGGAGGACGACCCAATTTTGGGAGACAATGGCCACCACGATGGACTGGGATGGTCGGCTCGGTCAGCCACAGAAGAAGAAAAAGAAATCCAGCGTATGGTGGGGGGGGGGGGACTTACACCCTCCCCGACTTCGTACGCCTCACTCTACTGTGAAATAACTCTCCCTCTTTAACACATTGTGAACAGCTCTTTCCCGGACTTTATGACCTTTTCCAAACGGCCCTGACAAAAAAGCAAAAAAAAAAAAAAAAAAAAAAAAACCCGAAACAAAAGATGCTTAAGCCACAAGCAAACGCCCACCGGGAGCTCGTCTCCCTGGACGGGATCTGGAACTTTGCGCTGGCCACGTCCGACAACGATGACGACGACTACGAAGCGGCCGCGGCCGCGGCGCCCTGGAAGACCAAGATCCCGCCCGCGATGCAGGTGCCCGTTCCGGCCAGCTACAACGACATCCTCCTCGACCCCCGCGTCCGCGACCACGTCGGGTGGGTGTACTACCAGCGGCACGCGACCGTCCCGCGCGCCTGGGCCGGCCGCCGCTACGTCCTCCGCCTCGACGCCGCCACCCACCGCGGCCGCGTCTACGTCGACGACCGGCTCGTCACCGAGCACGTCGGCGGCTACACGCCCTTCGGGGCCGACCTCACCGACGTCGTCGCCCCGGGTCGGAGGTTCCGCCTGACCGTCGCCGTCGGGAACGAGCTGGACTGGCACACCGTCCCGCCGAGGAGGGTCGAGACGACGACGACCGCCGGGGGCAGGCGGAGGCGGAAGAAGCAGCACTACCAGCACGACTTCTTCAACTACGCCGGCCTCGCCCGGTCCGTTTGGCTATACTGCGTCCCGGAGGAGCACGTCGACGACATCACGGTGGTCACGGACGTCGCCGACGACGGCGCCTCGGGCTCGGTGCACTTCGAGGTCGGGACGAACCGGCCGATGGAGGACTCCAGGGTGGAGGTCTCGCTCCTCGACGAGGACGAAAACGTCGTCGCCCGCGCGCGGGGCCGCCGGGGCCGGCTGGATTTCCAACAGGTCCGCCTCTGGCAGCCCGGGGCCGCGTACCTCTACCAGCTGCGGGTCGAGCTCCTCGACGGCCAGGGCGGCGGCGGCGCCGTCTCCGACTCGTACGAGCTGCCCGTCGGCGTCAGGACGGTCCGGGTGAGGGGCAACCGGGTCCTGATCAACGGCAGGCCCTTCTACTTCACCGGTTTCGGGAAGCACGAGGACACGGCCGTCCGGGGCAAGGGCCACGACGCGGCCTACATGGTGCACGACTTTGAGCTGATGAGGTGGGCCGGCGCCAACTCGTTCCGCACGGCGCACTACCCGTACGCCGAGGAGGTGCTCGAGCACGCCGACCGGCACGGCGTCGTCGTCATCGACGAGACGGCCGCCGTCGGCCTGAACCTGTCCATCATCGCCGGGCTGCACGGCGGCGAGAAGACGCCCACCTTCTCGCCCGACACGGTCAGCGACGAGACGCGGGCGAGCCACGCGAGGGCCATCCGCGAGCTCGTCGCGCGGGACAAGAACCACCCGTGCGTCGTCATGTGGGCCGTCGCCAACGAGCCGGCGGCGAGCGAGCCCGGCGCGCGCGAGTACTTTGAGCCTCTCGTGGCGCTCGCGCGGCGGCTGGACCCCACGCGGCCGCTATGCTACGCCAACGAGTACCAGACGGGCGTCGACCGGTGCCTCGTCTCGGACCTGTTCGACGTGCTGTGCCTGAACCGCTACTACGGCTGGTACCTGCACACACGGGGGACCTCGAGGCCGCCGAAGAGGGCCTCGAGGCCGAGCTCCGCGGCTGGGCCGCAAAGTTCGACAAGCCCATCATCGTGTCCGATCACGGCGCCGACACGCTCGCGGGCCTGCACACGGTCGGCGACGTCCCGTGGAGCGAGGAGCACCAGAGCAGGGTGCTGGAGATGAGCCACAGGGTCTTTGACCGCGTCGACGGCGTCGTCGGGGAGCACGTCTGGAACTTTGCCGACTTCCAGACCCCCTCCAGCTTCATCTTCCGGGTGGACGGGAACAAGAAGGGCGTCTTCACGAGGGACCGGAGGCCCAAGATGGCGGTGCACACGCTGAGGAAGAGGTGGACGGAACAGAAGCCCAAACAGCTTACCCCGCAAGGCTTGTTTTTGGCAGGGACTCGACTGTCTGCTGTATGGTTCATACGCAAGAACGGCCACGGTGGCGCAGAGGCTGTCCTGTTCAGTGGAGACGTACATAATACACCGGGCTGAGACGATTTTGGTATATTAGTCTTCTTGAATGGAAAACATAGCCATGATCGTATCCCCCCCAAACGGATGGTGATACAACTCAAAACTGGCCCTGATAATCAAATGCCAGGGCCCTTCATTTCGTCTTGATTATGGGGATGCCGCTCTGACGGGATGCCGTCATGCCAGTCGAGCGCGAGGCCGTGTCATCGAAGACGTTCCATATCGCATCGAGCAGTTGTCCCTGGTTAGGCCCGTCGACACCATTCGTCATCATCAAACATCACATCTCCGATCAGCCCGTCCCCCGTTTTGTAAAAAACATGAATCAATAACTTAATTCGCCGACTTGGTTGCATACGAGTACAGTTCCGACAACACCTCTCCCTCCCGACAACTTTCTTGATTGCCGCATTGCGATTTTTCTTCGCCTTGACTCCTAAAAAGTCCCGAGCAAAGAAAAAGGAAAAAACATTAATAAAAGACCTTCTCTCAACATGACTCTCTGCTGTTGCCTCCTGTCTGTGATGATGTCGAAGAGTTTAATGCTCTCTCGTCTTTGGGCGCGCGTGTTGGTTGAGGCAAAAAGAAGAAGAAAAAAAGGTCAACAAGCGCGAAGATGCCTTCTTAGTGAATGTCGCTCATGCTCGTGCCGGCCTTGGTCTTCTCTTCGGCGTGGCCCTTGGTCTCCTCCTGCAGCGTCTTGGTGTCGGTGTGTTCGTGGCGGTCGGCCTTGACGGCCTCCTCGCTGTCCGAGGCGAGCTCCGACTTCCAGTGGCCCTTGCCCTGCTTCTGCTTGGAAAGGGAATCCTGCTTGTGCCTCTCGTGCGTCTCGCTATCAACATCTGCGGCAGGCATGTCAGATATGTATGTATATAAATAAAAATAACAAACCGTTGCAGTGTCCAAGACTAACACTGGGCCGACGGACGGATGGGATAAACAAGACGAAGACTCACGTGACGAAGACTCCTTCAAGCCGACCTTGGCCGTCGTGGAGATGGTGAAGCCGCGTCCGAGTGCGGCAGTCTGCCTGCCTACGACGAAGATGCCACGGGCGACGGGGCGGATGCGAGGGCAATGCGGGAAGCCATGGTTTTCTGGTGATGCTGCGGTTGCTGAAACTTGGACAATTGGATTCAATTGGGAGATGGGAGGAGGGTTTGTCCTTGGGTGATATGTATAATGTCGAGGGAATCAAAGAAGAAGAAAGGGAAAAGAAAAGGAAAAGGAAAAGAAAAGAATCATGGACGAGGTAGGTAAATGCCCATTGGCGGCAGCTCGACATTTTACCTAGGTAAACCGAGCTCTCTCGAGTCTTCTTGTTACCCGGCCGTGACGTCACCAAATCGCTACCATGTCCCAAATAGTGACATCCACAGGACCGAACTCACTCCCCCCTAGCCGGTTGCAGTTCCCTCAGCAAACCAAACCCCGTGCGTCCCGAAAAATGCCACATCTCTCTCTCTATCTCTCTCTCTCTCTGTCTCTCTTTTTTTTTTTTTTTTTTTTTTTTTTTTGCTTGTGACCACTGGAAAAGCCCGGTTTCCTCTCGTCATCGCGTCCCGGAAGGTGAGGGAAGCGGCAACGGCAACCGGATGGCGACCAGCTGTGACCAGCTTCCGCCAGCTGGCCAGGCGTCTCGGCTCCAAGTCTGGGTGTAGCTAGTATGCGGGGAGAGAGCTCATCATCATCATCATCATCATCATCATTATCAAGAATCCATCTCAGATGGCACCCCAACCCCATCGTCATCATTCATCCACCTGTCCGTTCTGACCTACCAGCGCAATTAGTAAACTAATCGTCTTCGCCCCTCTCCCCTGGTCCAACAAGGCCCCATCACGTGATTTGCATCCCTCCTAGCCTCCCCTCTCATCTGGTCCGCTGGGACCTGCAGCAACTACTCCGGCCGTGTGCATCGCCAGCCGCCGTCGCCTTCTTCACCATCTCACGCCCCTGTGCCCCTTGCGGCAGCGTGCAGAAGGACAGGTACGGTCGGCCTGGACCCAGCCCATCCAGCAGTCATGTGCCGCCAAAAAACAAAAAAAAGTGTGACCGCTCTTGTCTAATGCCGGCGGCTACAGCCACACTCTGATAGCTAGGACAAGACCTACATAGTCCCCATGCGCATCCGGCCGTGGACTAGGTAATTGCACCCAACTATGCCGGTGTTTTGGGGATTGGTTCGTTCTTCTTTGTCGGCTACGACCTACCTACACTGCTCGCTCGCCTGTCAACTACCTACCCACCTGCGTGAGGTAGCTTGCTACCCCTCATTTTGACACAGCCGCAACTCAGCTAAGGCGGCGGTCCGGGGTCATGAGGGGGGCTCAGCATCGGCCGCCGTCGTCCTCCTTCCCCCCATCTCAATAATACTAGACGTCTTATATATAGATATCTTGCATCGCACAGAGTCGCATAATAGGGGCAGAGCGGAAGCATAATACGCTAGCTAGCACCTAGCTAGGTGACATGTAAGCCTAAGACATACCCGGCACAGAATACTATCATCGCCTTGTCCTGAAACACCAACATCTTCTCCAAACTGGGTCGGTTCGAAATCCAGTACTTGTCGAGTCCCGCTACGAAAGGCGACGACGATCGATCTAGGCCCAAACGGCACCCGACCGCGCGAGATCCTGTGTGCCGTGCCCGCCAGCGTCCATGCATGGGATGACAAAGTGCATCAACTCGACACAGGGGAGAGAGAGAAGGAGAGAGAGAGAGAGGGTAAAGACCGATTTTGAGATGAACATATCGTATATTGCATTGCGCCTTGCTGGCTTCGCGCCACAAGATCGGACAGGTCTAGTCCGATCCCCCGAACACCTTTCACGTCTTGAGCATTTCCTTTCCTGTACAACCCTTCCCCCCAAATGGTATTCCCCCTTGACCAGATCCAGAAAACCCGCTCGAGAAGCCATTGATCGTGTCATCCCGCTTCTCAGAAACAAACACCACTCTCCCGAGATGCTCGCGAAAACAAGTGCTCCAGACAAGGTGACTCCACCATTCGTTTCCCAGTGTCGCGAGATGCAAGACCCCGCGAAAGAGGCCTCGCGCCCCTCCGGAGAGTAACTAGTAGGAATAGTCCATCTTCGAATAAAGAAAATAAGAGAAGAGGCACAAGAAATCAAAAACACTGCTGCGCGCGTGTTCCTGTCCGCATCGCCCAAGCCCAACAATACAGGCAGCAAAACAATGCAGAGGCTCGCCAGCAGACGACCGCACCCGGAGAGAGAAATAGAAAAGAAACAAGAAAACATGACCAACTCCACCTTTCCCAGTAAGGTATTTCCCGGACCCCGTTTCCAAGCTTTGGAGATTTGCCGCAAAACAATAGCAACGCATGTCTTTGCCCGCCACCACCCGTTTGATATTTCCCATGTGAGCCCATAACAGAAACACCTGTTGCCCGCCCGCCCCCTGTGCTGCTCCGAATAAGTTGCTGAAAAGACACTCATTCTATATGTCGAGATAATCTTTTTCGATGACTTCGTGACCCGTCGAGCACCATGATGAACAACTGAAATTTTCAATCATCCTGGAAATTCAAAAAAGTCGTCCCGCTGACCGTGAAAAACAAGATGCCGCGAATTAATTATATCCGAGAACTCCGCCGTGGTGTGCTGACACACCGATGCAATGTCGTGAAAATGCAAAACCGTCCGTGTGGAACGCCATTCGTGCAAGTCCAGCCTCATCTTGCGAGGACAGGACACCGAAAGTATTTTGTCGATTTTTTTTGTAGTCGAAATATCCCCAAATAGGAAGAAAATGGTATCGATAACTTCTCGTGTCGCGCCAGGGAAAAGAGGCCTCATAGGGGACTTTTTGTCGGGTTGAAACAAGGGTATGTCGCGTGAGGTATTTTGTACAAGAGGGGAATGTTGTTGTTGTTGTCGTCGTCGTCGTTGTTGAGCCAACGTTGTGACTACTAGACCGCGCCAGCCAGTCCCGTCAAAGCCTTCAGGTACCCAGCCCGCAAGAGAAGAATTATCGATGCCATTCAAAAGTTTCTTTTGTTCGGTGCCCGCCAAGATGATCGGCTAGAAATGGCCGAATGAGCAGGATTTTTACACATCAGCATGCATCAGCACAGACGGCAGGGAGCGCAAAGTCCCGGCCCTCTGTCGCAAGAGCGGGATCAGCGCGCTTTTACCATCTGCGGATGCCCTGCTGCATCCTGGCAGGGGACACCGAAGGCGGAGGGCTCGACATGGTGATGCCGGTGGCCGGGTTGACAATGGGGATGGCGTTGCGGGCGCGGGTGGCAGAAGGCTGGTGAATCTTCATGACGGTGTGCTGGTAGGCGGGAGGGATGAAGGCGGGGGAAGATGAGTTGAGAGAGAAGCCGGGGGCGACGGTCTGGGGCTGCTGGGTGGGGGAGGACTCGGGTGAGTTGCTCGCCAAGGAGGAGCGCTCAGAGGAGCTGTGGATGGAGTTCATCTGCAGCGGGCGGCCAGGATTAGTCACCGGATCGATCATGAGAGGCAGATCCAGGGCTCCGGAATACTCACGTCGCTGTCGGTCAACAGGCCGGGGCAGAATTCCATGTCGTCCTCGAGGTCGAAGGAGCGGCCGGCCTCGAACTTTGTGCGGAAAGCGTTGATGGTGGCCGACTCGGTTAGCTCCTTCATGCTGCGCACGCCGCGGAACTGCTTGTGCTGGTTCTGGGAGACGGATAGCCTGGGAGCTCTGCGATTCCGGCCGCCATGGTGGTTGTGGGAGGCTCCGGGGACGGCCGGGGTGGGATGCGCCTGGTGGTGGTTGAATTGGTAGTATGAAGACATTGTTTATGAATGTGCAGGCAGGGTGAGTATGTCGGTGTTGGTGTCGTAGTAACGTCGTTGTTGGAGGATGGATGTGTGTACCGGACTCGTTGGTTGGGAGGGAGGCAGTGTGGCGGTGGTGCGGTTTAGTTTATGTTTGTATTGGACGAGCCGAGGTGTGCGGTATTATTGTAGTATGGAACACAAACAATGAAACCGGCCGAGTCGACGTTATGCGAGGAGAAAACAAGTGTATACACGTTATAATTCAGGGTGGAAAGGTCGTATGAAGAGAGCCGTGCTTTTTCTTTTCCTTTTTGTTTTTGTGTGTGTGTTGTAGGTAGTAATGTATGATCGTTTGGTTGGAGCGTTTTGGTGGGTGGTTAAAAAAAAAGGTGCGGCTGGACGGAGGGGGGAGAGATGTTGTAAAGTATCGGAAGGGAGGAATCCGGAGAAAGCAATGGTTTTGTTGGTTCCAGCAGAACAGTAAGTGTGGGAGGTGGGAGGAACGGTGGATAGGTGAGCGGACAGGCGAGAGGAGCGAGGAGGAGGGCACGGAGGGCAAGGAAAGCGAAAGGGAAGGGAAGGGAGGGGGGGGGGGGGCGATGGATCCACAGTTGCCCAATGAAAGAGGATCGGAGGGGACAGTGCATCGTCTGACAACACTGTGATCCCACTTCTTGACGCCATGTGCGAGTTCGCCACCAGGATCTCATTGGCTGGTAGATCTCAACCTAGAGCCGCCCGGGTCTAGCGCCGTATGGTGGTACTGGTGCAAATTTGGGGCGTGGCGCCAGCTGCCGGCCGTCAACCCTACCAGTGCGGCGAACAGTATATTGTACGGACACAGCGTGCAGATGAGCAAGCAGCACGGGTGGGGGAGCGAGGGCTGAGCTGAGGGTATTTGGATGAGAGACATTATTAGAGGTTACTATGTACATCGTACTCCGGACAGTGAAGGCCAGGGTTGTGCTGAGCAGGTGTCGGAAGTGCGCCGCACTGCACTGTGACCGCGGGAGGGAATGACAGGATGTGGGAATCGGGAATCGATGCATTGCGTGTCCCTGGCCAGCCTGGGTGTACCCGGCACAGACACAGACAGTCAGAGGGCAAGACTGGAGACTGACAGCCAGACGAGAGAGGAAGAGAGCGAGAAACAGGGCAAGAGGGCGGCAGCTGCAGCGGATGCGCTGGGTGTACCTGGCAGAGTGCAGACAACCTCGCCCACTTTCATTCTCTCGCACACACTCTCTCGCCCTCTTACTCACTCACTCACTCACCTAGGTACGAATACTCACTCACTCATTCACTCACTCCCTAGCCTCGGATCGTAACTGGAAACCTCGACGCAGGGCGGCCTGATGCGTGGCATGCAGGTACTGCGTCTGCCGACCGCAGAGACGCACTGTGGGGCCCCTGTTCTTCACCGTGTATCTGTATGTTTATGTGTACGTGAGCACCTCCTGACTCCTGGAGAGGAGAGGAGAGGAGAGAGGAGAGGTTACCGCCACTTGTCGCTTGTCCTTGTTTACAGCAATTCTGGCACCACCGCTTGCGGCCATGGAGAGATTGGCCGCCCACATCTCTCATTCCAGAACCCCAGTGTGAAGTGTGCCGTGATGGGGAATCCAATCAGCAGCGACATTCAATAATGCTGCGTTACTTGTAGGGGGAGCGACTGAGCGAGATTAGAGGCGAGATACGATACGGGCTGGGGGCTTTTCCATCGGCCGTTGTGCTGCACCCCCGTTGTTGACTGCTGCCATGTGTGTGTGTGTGTGTGTGTGTGTGTGTGTACACTCGTGTAGGTACCTACTCGAGTATTGTGTCCCTGTCAACCCATGCCATGCCATGCCTGTCCACATCCATGCTCCCCTCATCCCACTCTTTCTCTCCTCCGGCATCGAGATGTCTCTTCCGCTTTTGATCTGCAGTCAACTGACCTGCCTGCCTGCGCTGCGCCTGCTGCTCTCGGTCCTGGCCGTGGTGCGACCAACGGCGCATCTTGCTTGTCGTCCCATCTTCGCTGTTTCGCCTGGGCGTGCCTTTTGTTCGTATTCTCCATTCTGCTCCTTCTACGTACGATGTACTATAGTAGTGGTCTCCATCTCGTCGTCACCAGCCGCTCCCGAGTCCTCCAAGATGGGCAAACTTGTCAGCATCCTTTTTCAGGCTGACGCAGTCCAAGATAAACTAGATGGATAGATGGGGCGCACCATCGCATCAGGGTTTCCATCGCGGGCTCTAATCCGCAATGTCCTGCAGGTCCTGTCCTGTCCTGTCCTGTCCTGCCCAGCCCAGCCCAGCCCCGCCCCGCCTCCAGGAAGCCCAGAGTGCGACCAAAGGGGTATTAAGCTGGCGCAATCTGATGTTCAGAAACACGAGAGACGCAGCCCAGTGTTTCCCATTCCGTGCTTGCTTGGAAG